>JAFFZR010014196.1:0-11683 GCA_018397195.1 Lethrus apterus | reverse complement strand
TTTTCTTCGTTTGCCAAATGTTCGGGTAAGAAATTATTGAATGTATTCTGAAAGTGAAATTGTGTGCTTGTACGAATGTCGGATTTTCAAACAAATTGTTTGAAAATTCCTTAATGTCATGCCAAAGTGCATAACACTACTTTTGGCATTTTGATATTGTTATTACTTGCCTGCCTTACCTGCCTTGTTAGATGTCTTTTCCGTCCATATTTCAAAATTTAGAGTCATTTATTATCGTTTTAGGCTTTACTTAGAAATTATTGTTGCGAACACTAGTGAGTTAAGGGCATTGCCAGCATGTCGACTAGCCATGTCGCTTGCTTTAATTTAGTTGGGGACCTGTTTTCGGAAATTTTTAATTTCCTTTTGGTTTCTGAAATATCTCAGGCGGATCGTTTTCAAAAAATCACCGTTGTAATGTTAATCTTATTTTCGACGAATTTTTAATTTTTTTTTATATGAAAATGTATGAGAGTTTATAAATTTATATATTCGTTAATAAAAAGTTTTCTGGATAATTATTAATTTTTGCGAAAAAACTAATATGGTATGAAGCACACCAACTTTGTACGACTAGTACAACTTAGTACTCAATGTCCTCTAATCAACGTGGGTGGATAAAAGAGTCTATTCATTCTGTAAAATTTTCCGCGCTTTAAAAAGAAACACTAGCTTCAAAACGACTCGACTGTGTCATTGTTCAAATACAAAAACAGAAATGAATTATATTTATGATGGTTATTGTGTCTATTAGTTATTTGTATAAAAGTTTGAGTGGATGGACAAGAAAAAATATATAAAAAGAGTTATGCAGAAAACACGGCTAAAGTTACAAAAATTAAAAAATTAAAATATGTCCTTTTATTCTTAATCCGATTGAAACAAATTTAATGTGCAATAATTACCTAAAACTTCCAAGAAAAGAGATAATTTTTCCAAGCTTATTTGACTCTAATCGGAAATATTTTTAAATATTCTAACATATACGAACGTAAGAGTTATAGGTAACAACTATTATTTATTTATTTGAAACATTTTGTTTTACACTAATTTTATTCTGCAACAAATCTTTGCGTGGCAGCCGTTGAAAAGCCGCTTCCGCTTTCGGCATTGATAAATACAAAATATAATTCAATAATACCGTTTATGCTTACGAGTGAACCGTATTAAACAAAGTGGTATAATATTTACGAACGAAATGTACCCTCGAGTTATTTCATTTGTTGGCAATTACACGTATTGTCAAAATTTATTTATTGCGTTTATTAATCGTTGTTAAGCTGATGCTATATATGCATTCCATCTACGGCAATAATTGTTTGAAATTGTGTGCCCGCACGCGGAGCACTAAATCATACGGATCTGTTTGTATTTTTGATTATTTATTTGTGCGGTTCTACGTCAAAAATGTGCAAACCAAGGACGCCGTTAATGCACGTGGAATAAGAAATAACCTGTACGTGGTTATTATGCGATATTTGTTGGATCAATAACACGTCTGCGGTTGAATTTTTCTCGCGGAAAAATTTATTGCTTCCACTTTTTAAAATTATAAAAACTTTGTAATATGTACAAAGAATAGAATGAAAATATCGCAATTCATTCTTGTTTGTTTATTGTAATAATAAATGCTAAAAAATGAATATGTTTAGTTGTAATTAGTTACGTTAGCGTTTCGAAAATAATGGAGAAAAATTTACCAAGACAAAAATATTATTTTTTATTGCCAATAATTGATAAATTTTCCGATTGCTGTTTCTGAATATTTCCAATGTGAGATTCATAGCCTACAACATTTAGAAAAAAACTTTGTAAATAATGTGTAGAAGTGATTTAACAAAAAAATCCTAAACGTGATCTAAATGTGCTTTATCTGCACGTTATATCTTTAATGTACGAAAGTCGTTTGCCATTATTCGCACGTGATTGCATTATTTTCACACAATACGTGATAAACTAAATCAGAACGAGAACATGGAGGTTTGGCTAAAGGGCACATAAATAACAATTCTCGTCTGATCTACTACGATAATGAAATTCGGGCCTGTATAATTATGTAATAAATCATTCAATTTAATTTGGTGAAACATGGTAATTGGGCAAATTGTAATTTCAATTAACGTTCCACTGAGACGCCTCTCGCAAACAAACCCATTTAATGAAATTATCCTTTGCAAGCAGGAAAATATGCTTCGATGTGATATGGATTCAAATGTATAAAAAAATCTATTCCACTCGGTTTTCGTTCTTTAAATGATTTTATGAACACAATTCGTTCATATTTTAACTGTGTACATCATATTTCTCCCTCCCCTCCCTTCGTATTGCGAAATCGTTGTGAAGTTTTTAAAAATATATTTAAACTGAAAATGAATAATGACAACAAGTCAAAATGATTTTTTAGACATTTTCTCATTTACAATTTGAGTGCGAAAATTATGACTTTTGTCAAACATTTTTCTGCTCAAGAAAATTGTACATTTTTTCCATACAAATAAAAATTCTACAAGACATCAAAAACAGCATATAAAATACATGCAAAACTCAAAGCAACATTACACGACATGCAGGCAAGCTATATCAGAAAATAAGAAAAACTAAAGCAGCAAAGAAAACGAAAATAATACAAGTACATACCCGATACCAAGTTGCCACCTGCCGTAAACAATCAGCACAAATTAAATTAAACGTTAATTAAACAAATTTACATAAGCACTAGTTAAATGCACGTTCAGATTTGTTTAATTTAAAATTTGGTTGTCGACAAGACCTTTCGTTCAGAATTCCTCATAACAACATTTTATAATTGTGTTTGGTGGAGAATTAAAACTTTTAGTTATTTTCCAGTCTTTAGAAAATGCATTTTAAATAAAAAAATAATAAACAGGTAAACAGGTAAGGATGAAATTCTATTCAGAGAATGTAAAGTTTGATGAAAAGAGTTGCATAGCTCCAAGGCGTAGGAAACTATGCCATTAATGCTATAAAATGTATATCGTAGAACGTATTTTACGAAATAAAAGCCACGTGCGACACATCGAAATTTTTAAGATCATATATTCTCAGTAAGATTATAATCATGGAACTGCGTAACGACTGATGGATTGTGAGATTATGACATACTATTAAGTTGTACATAATTTGAAAATTCCTTTAAAAGTTTTATTATCATAGACAGAAAACATTTCAAAAGATAATTTAAAATTGCATACACAATCGATAAAATTAAGAAATGTATTGCTTTTTGAAAGTTTGTTTTTAATAATCATTAATGATTTTTAAGAAAACAAATCGTACATCATACATACATACGTAAAGTTGATGCATTTCTGTGCAATTAACTAGTGCCTAAAAATAATAAAAATACATAAAAAATATTGCAAAATCAATTAAAAAAATATATATACATAACGCAATGCACAGCTACAATCAAAAATGTGTTATCGGTATCACAAAACACCAAAAATATTATGTACAAA
This sequence comes from Lethrus apterus, assembly GCA_018397195.1. Classification (NCBI taxonomy): domain Eukaryota; kingdom Metazoa; phylum Arthropoda; class Insecta; order Coleoptera; family Geotrupidae; genus Lethrus; species Lethrus apterus. Next base: position 8,204 of record JAFFZR010014196.1, on the reverse strand, counting down.
GTCGGTTAAGCAATGCCAATACGTTATTTTAATAGATTTCTCATATAAAAATATTTGAATTAAAATCATTTGAACATTTTTGGAATGTCGTGATAAAATCCTCACGGTGCGATATGAAAAGCGGCGATAAGTCGTTAAACGCGTTAGTCTCGATTTAAAAGTCCAAATGCGAAAATATCCAACATTCGTCGTCATTAATTTGTAAGAAAATTCAATTAACTGGATAATTTTCCGACATGAAATGTTATACGTCTAGTTGCAGAAAACTATACCGGATGGTGCAGCGTGATCATAAAATTTCGCCGGTATAATCAGTTCAATAATTATTTATTACAAAACGGATATGTTCATGATTAATTGAAATTTAAAGTGCACAACGTCACGAATTGTATATGTTTATAAATGAAAAGTTTTAAGACAACACGAACAATATAAAAAATTATTTCCACCATAAATAGACGAATACAAAGTGGCAAAACAGAAATATACGGAAAATTACTAAACACAAACAATAATAAAAAAAGTCGACTTAAATAACCCCATTAAAACATAATCGCGAAACAGAAAATAGCAACGCCAAGTTTCGTCAAGAAATTATGTTTCGAAACTCCATGAGCGAAATTCTGGCTGAATTTTGAAAATTAATAAAACTGTTAACAGGACAAGGAAAACATATAAATACAATAAATATTATAAAAATTTCTCGTGATATTAAACAATAAATCTTTAGCGACAGCTGGACAGATAGTAATAATACTCTTATACGACGTACAGTTCTGATTTTGCACAGGCTGTCATAAATAAGAACGATCAATGGGAAATAAATTATATAGCTAGACATATAAATAATTAAGTAATAAATGTCCAAATTGTACGTGCGAATTCGTAGTTTTTAAGAATTAAGTCAAGAAGGACAGACAGACATAAAAAAGTTATCTTAAGTTATTAAAAGACATAATAAAACGTTTGAAATAAACGCCCTTAATGTTTAAACAAGTTATATAAATTGAGTGTTTCTGAATATTTCCTTAAACAAGTTAAAACAATAATTTATTTTTTTTTTCATTTTCTGTTCAAAATTGCCAAACGTAAGAAGTAAACGCTGAAAAAGGAGAGCTTTTCCATAAGAAATAAACAATTCACAATTCTGTTGTATTCTTGTTGTATTAATTAAGGCTGAAAAGGTAAATAAATCCTAGAAAAACCTAAAACAAAAATAACAAAAAAACTTAATCACTTTAATTAATGTGCAGTTTTAATTGTTTATTTTTTTCCATGTTTCAATTTATATTCTTAACAGTATGTTTTTAACATATTAGATCACATTGCACCAACCGGTTTTGAATAAAAAATATTGATACTGTTAATAAAAAAATTCATAAATAAATAAGAACAAAACCTTGGGTAGTGCAGCAAGACATTGTTGTTTGACGTCCCAAACGAGTTGGTCCCGAGGGAACTGGAGGCACTTTTGCACATTAAGCTCCGGTACGTGAACCCTTACCAAGAGGTAGCCCTCCTCGGGACCGCGCTCCCCGTCTTCTTCCATTACTATCTCTTCACATCTGAAAAGATAAATAACATTTAGGAACAAAATTAGAAAATTATTATGCTGAGTTTCGCGAAACGTAAAATAACGGTGTCATATATTAAATTTCGCGACCTAATTATAAAAATACAGATAAAAACCCTTCTAGCGGAATCAGCGAGCTGTATTGAAATCATCTATCGTTAAAAATAGTTAAAAAATTCGAAGGCTTTAAAATAAAGGATTTATCGCATCTTAATAGTTTTCTAACAGACATGCTTTAAACGTGTCTCGCAGATATTTTTCAATTATACAATCAGGATGGATATCAATGCTATATAATAAATGCTACATAAATTGTAATTTATGTACAGATCATAAACGAAACAACGAAATTTTATTATAGTCTTTATTTACAATTCATCATGAATACAAGTAACTGACGAAGCAACTGCAATAAAACACAATCACGGCATAAAATAATTTTTATTAGCTTGCTTAAGGACCTGAGACACGCTAAAAAGTACGTTTAATCGGGAAACATATTCAATAAATTCACAATAAAAGGTGGTTACGTTCATTTTATGTTCTTAATAGTGCCTTACTGTGTATATTCCTCAAATATAATTATTATATATTTGATATTTGCATAAAACCTCAATGACGTGTTTCACTTGCCAATGCTGCAAAAAAATGTTTAGGAAATATCCTCAACTGAAGTACCAATAAAATGAACTAAATAAATTATAACAATAATTAATTTTTTCGTTTTTCGTACTATACTACGTTCGTAAATTCGGAGGAGTAAATTAAAATTCTCACCTAAAATATACTGATTGGTTACTTGCGAGACACGTTTACACAGTGTAACTAGCCGTATTCCCAACCAGATTTCCGGTATTTAATGTTTACATGTGTGACAGCTGATGTATATATTGTACAGTAAACTAATTACTTGCGGTGATAATGTAACATAGAAGTTTTAAAAGTAAAAGAAATTTATAAAATAATTATGAAGTTTCTATAAATAAAATAAATTACCAATTTAATTAAATTTAATAATGAAAAAAAAGACAAACCTCATCTCTTCTTTTAACAGTAATAAATAAATGCAACTAACAAAGGTTTAGGTACACTGAAGGTATAAATGAATATTCTTAAATTTTGTAACGTAATATTAACTTTAAATTACATTTGTTGAGCTTCAAAATATGATTGAGTTTTCAACTTACTTTGTGAATTGTAAGTAAGTTTCGATTGAATTTGTCTGCAAATATCAGTAAACTCGGTATAATTCGATTTTATGAATTTAATGTTAGTTAGAAAGCGGCGATGACAAATTGGAACATTAACGAAGTATTTACTTATAGTAGTGTTCTGTTAACTAACGTAAAGTACAATATTGTTTTTAGAAATTAGTACTGGTAATTTTAACCTAAAAAAGAAAATAACCTAGAATATTTGTTAATTAGTTTTCTGTATATTATAGGTTTTCGGGGCCGACGTCTACTTCCTTTAAAAGATATACAGGGTCCTGCATCCGTTCTCCGTTCTTCCATTTCTCATTTCCTGTTACAATTAGAAATTTCTATCAAAGGCAGCGTTTAACTAGAGATAAATGAGCATTTCAGGAAATTATTTTTGAATATACAGTAATGAATTTTAAACACCCTGTATATTGCAATGACACAAAACTTTGTCTGAAGCATCCGTCAACCCTTGCTAAAAGATATGTCAAATAATTACTCTTACATTTAATATTTGTAGCCGCAGCGATTTCTTTAAAGGTAGTACGAAAAATTAAGTTTTTTGAAGTAATCGCTAATTACGGCGGAATGCATGAATCAAATTCAAAAAAAAGTTAGATATCAATAGATACCCTCAAAACACTTCGAACTATGCAAACAGATACTAGGTGTCCCATTTAAAAAAAATGGCACGTGACCACACAGGCCTTTTTCGGGACACGCTGTATATTCAAAAATAATTTCCTGAAATGCTCATTTATCTCTAGTTAAACGCTGCCTTTGATAGAAATTTCTAATTGTAACAGGAAAACAGCATTAAATACAGTATTGGTCAGAAATAAAATTAATTTTATTATAAATGTTTCTAAAATATAATTTAGGCACGAAGGTCAAAACTTTCCCATTCTAAACTTTATTCTTTTATGAAACCTTTGCAATGTCGGAAAGATATTACAAAAAAATTACACAAATTAATAACCAAATTAAACCTAAAACGTATGAAACTTAATAGGTATATTTGATAGGTATTCAATAAATGCCCTGCGTTTCTGAAAATAATGAATTAAGGACGAATATCGCGTGGGATAAACGTAACAGCCGCCATGGCAACCAACAGAAATCGATTCTCGTTTACTCCTGATCCCCCGGTGGTTTAATATGAAGTTAAGGAAACTTTTTCCGGAAAAACTTATAAATTGGCGCCTTCAAATCCCAAGAAAACGCACGTCTTCACTATCTCTAAGACCTAAAAGTCGATTGGACGAGTAAAGTTTTTTTAGTTTGGTGAGGAACTGTGGAAATAAAATCTTAAAATTTGAAGACGTGAGAGATGAAAGAGATAAATCAGCATAAACGAAGTTAATAATTTTTTTTTAATAAAAAACGTAAAGTTAAACCAAGACGATTCAAAGTCTAAGACAATTCCCGATAATAAGAATTTAAATAAACCTAAATTCAGAATTAGGTCATTTCTAAGGTTTTAATATTATGTAATTGTAGACTTTTTCTATGCTGAACAAAATTTGGATTAGAATTTTGAACCTTTGCTGGCAGATTTTGATTTTTCAATCAAAGTCAGTCTCTAATAGATATTTGTTTTAAAATGCAATTGTGTGTCTTGAAATTTAATTTTTATTATTATTTTTTAATTATTATAAAACACTAAGAAATCTACCTTTTTTTTATTTGGGATTTATTTTATTCTCGCGGGTTTGTATTTCAATTAAAATTATTTCACAGACACTCAAAATCGTTGAAATGGTGCTAACGACAATGCAAATATTATAATGTGGCAATTGTATAAATAGTTTCACAAATTCCATTTGTTATCAGTTATCACTTATCATCGTTATCTCATACAATCAATACATTTCCATTATTACACTTATTTGCTAAGAACTTTGATGTTTACTACTTATTATGCACTTAAAATATACATAATGGTTTCACTAGATAAACTGATAAAATAATTGAGTAGAATATACATATAACACAAACATACCTGAAAATGCACTTCACCACTTGTCCTTACAATGTTAGAACACTTTCTGAATATTCAGTCGTTTTACTATTTTATCTCAAACAAACAAAAAACGAATATGTAGTAATTTCATTGTAAAAACACGTATAGTTTCTATCGGCCGTCTCTCTCGGTGTACGGCTCCCTCTGGCTAGTTTTGTGAATAAAAATGTAAATGGATTGTTTTCTTAGAAATGTTATTCTATTCTAAATTACGGGTTAACGTGATTTAGTGGATGTGAAATATATTCTGGTAAATAAATTACTAAACGTTTCGAAAAGTTGCAAAGAAAACATATTTACGTATACTGTGCTATGCAATATTTTTACTACAAAATTTTGTAACTAATTTAACCATTTATGATAATAATGTTAGGGATGCATTTCGAAGCATAGATAAATTGGGCCCAATCATCATGCAGCATGCTTTTATGCACTCAATTTATTTAATAGGTGAAGCTGACCCATTAATATTGGTTAAACTAAGCGCCGCTCGATTGAAGTGAATTTCGTAACTTTTTTATGATTTTTTTATTTGATTTGTCAAATGAACGTGAGTTATTTTGTATATTAGAATGTTCTTCTTCTCTCAGTTATCCATTTACCCCCGTCGGATATTAAAATGTTAAGAAAAATAAACATCACTGAATTCTTAACTCCATATCTACTTTGTATGTGCAAAGATGTAGGTATGTATAAACTAAGGAAACAGTTTGATAAATTCCTTTTGATTTATCTTCGGTTGACGAATCTGATGATTAATAAAGGAATAATCTGTTAAGTTGGAAGTCTCCCACGCCCACATTTGCGTCGCTATTATTTTTATGCTTGTCGAGTGTACGTTAATTTAATTTCAACATTTAGGGTCCTTTTTATTCATTAACATTTTAATAATGAAACTATCGTTTTATTTCTTTACTTTTCAACTCAAAATTTAAATGATTTACAAAATGCACGCCCAACATGCATGTTTTGCAAACGTCAAATGTTTATATTTGTATATGTTTGTATAATAAACATTTTTGTAGGATTCAAGTTTATTTAGTTATTATAATGATAAAAGTCATGATATTTTTTAACTGAATATATAGAGTTATTATACTTTAGATGCGTTTGATTCCTTTGTAATGGAGACAAAGTTTTACAACAATTGTCTGGAACATCTACTAAGTTTAATAACGCGTTAATTATCAAAATTCGAATGTAAGTACATTTTATTTATCAGAATTATTTATATTTAATACTGAATATACAAAATTACAGAATTATTTAAAAGAATATTTACAAAAATAATATTATTGAGAATAACTTTAGTGCGTTTTAAGTTACTTTAGACGAGCAAAGGAGACACAGTTTTGCGAATGTTTAGAAAATCCAACCAAAATTTAATGACTACTTAATAATTAAAATTCGAATGTATTACGTACATTTTCGACGTAACACTCCACCGTTTCAAGCGAAACTTTTTAAACATCATTCACCTCCGTACCGTTTGATGTTAATTTGTCGCACGTTTATTCACAAAACGTAAGTGTACGAACTGGAGATGGTATCACTTTAATTTATGTTAATTTTGTAAACATCACACAACAATGTACGACGCGAAACAATGAGCACCTTTCGGGAAAATGTGATGTGATCGAGTAATTCGCACTATCGTATCGTAACGCAACACCGACAATGTCTTTCCCAGGCTCCTAGATGAAACTAATGAGCTCGACACGGAATAATATATGCGATTATCGTGTTATCATTTCAAGGAATGAACTTGTGTTACGTACCGCGACGCCGTGTGTTATCGTGAAATGGTGAAGTTATCTTATACCTTGATGTTTCGTAAGATTACAAAAGTCAGTGGCGCGTTTATGGTGAAACAATACAGGGTCAGACAAAATAGTTATTTGTATCACTGGACATGTCATAGAAACTATTTTTCGTGTCAACTTTTGTTTAAAATTTAATCGATAATAATTATTTTGATATTAAAGAATTTTTTTTTCATGTTGGTAACACCTAAATGTGAAAACATAAACATCTCCTACGATATTGACAGTAGGTGACAGTAGACGAACATACAAAATCTATAGTAGACTATTTTTATTCGAACTTAGTTAAAGAGCATTTGAACACAAAAGTTAAATTAAATATTGACAATTTTGACAGCACATGAGAAGTACAAATCATCAATGCCAACGTAAAACCACGGGAAAGTCCCCAGTTTTTGCTTCAGTGAAAAGACTGCTCCGATGTTAATATCACAATAAACAGAGGAGCAAATATTCTAGGTGCCAAAAGAAAACATAAAGTCGCATCAAATAGATAAACATTTAGCGTAAGTGTAAATTATTTAAATTTAAATTTATTCATTAATGCAAGAGCGCCGAATAACAAAATATGCAAAAATGTATATTATACAAATATATACACAAGCATCAAATATCCATACATATACAGGGTAGCCCACATAAGCGTATTTCCTCGAAAACTCCATTTCTGTTAGAGATACGAAAAAATGTTCAATACAAAAGTTATTTGGATTTATAAGTTGCACATTTTAAAAGTATTTTTTATGGCAGACTTCCGGTTATATAGGAAATGCATACGAACTTCGTTATTTTAAATGGAACAGCCTGTATATTATTGCATTTTTAAATTTCCCGTCAAATTTAAAGGTCACTTCATTAACCATATATTGTATGTAAGTTGTGCCGTTTCGGTGTTATTTGGGAACATCGCGAATATCTCAAAAACTATCGGAAATAGACCAAAATATACCTTAATAAAATCGAAAGAGGATCCAATTTTGCGTCTGATGGTGTAAACATTAGTACGCCATTCCATTCAAAAAAATCAAGTTATCTATGTTTGAAGATCTCTAAATTTGAAAAATCAAAACACGACTTGTGTGAACCTTAAAAATTTTAATTTGTAGCCAAAAGGAGAGTTCTTCATGCTTAATACAATGGTCAAAACCGCAACTGTCTATTTGGTTCCGCTGCGTAGATATCAACAATTTTTGAAAGCCCCGCAAATGTCATTTTTCAAAAAAAAAAGTCAACACCGAAACGGTACAACTTACATACAATATATCGTCCCCCTTCTCACGAATGGACGTATCTGAATTGTACACATTTTACAGGAAAGAGCAAAAATAAAAATGGATGATGTTTAAATGCCCCTATCGTTTTTATTTCGGCATATTGCAAAATTATATCTCGGGGTTTCAACTCTAAGAATAAGTACTTTACACTCACGTAATAACAGTTAATGTTCCTATTATACTTTTTTTTTTAATGGCAAAGTTTGCATATACGCCTCTACGTGAAAATATATTTATTCATTTGACGAGATAGGTTTTTAGTAGAAATGACGAAAGTTTGTGTAATTTTGGTATTAAAACAATTTTTCA
>JAFFZR010014195.1:0-11776 GCA_018397195.1 Lethrus apterus | reverse complement strand
TTTGGAGCTACAGAGACGGTTAAATTAGCAAAGATGCAGTGATTTTTTCGCTGATTACAACGGTCCACACAAAAAAACAATTGCGCATCACATTTCAGAGCCAACTCAGATAATTAGATTTTTTTAAATGGAACACCTGTATATTTATGTAGCAGTCGGTAGAAAATGAAATTTTGCACAAAATCTTCTTATACTACTATAACCCAGAAATGAAAAACAAAAGAGCTCGACGACATTAATACAAGCATACTCAAAAAACAATTGCCAGTCGCATTTTCGAACTGCTTGCTTTGATACTCATTTACTTATTTTATATTAAAATTTGGCCTTTCATCTTACGGTTGTACTATTAGAAGAGTATTCTATGTAAAATTTAACTTTTTATCAATTAAAATATATAGGATGTCTCATAATTTTTTTTTTGTTACTTCGAAAATTCCACTCGCTATTGTTTTTTGAGTATGCCATTGTAATCAGTAGAAAAAAACTACACATTTTTGATGTATCCAACACCAACACCATAGCTTCTCTATTAACGAAGTTATCCCATGTCCGGTGACTTGTATTAATGTCGTCGTAGCTCTTTTGTTTTTCATTTCTGGGTTATAGTAGTATAAGAAGATTTTGTACAAAATTTCATTTTCTACCGACTGATACATAAATATACAGGGTGTTCCATTTAAAAAATCTAATTATTTGAGTTGGCTCTTAACTGTGATGCGCAATTGTCTTTTTGTGCGGAAAAATCACTGCATCTTTGCTAATTTAACCGACCCTGTAGCTCCAAAAATAACGAAGATAGCAATAGTGCGCCGATAACTTTGAACAGCCTGTATACAACTCTGTTTAAAACATTTCAATGTAAGTATCATCTGATATAGACTGTTTTGTGTTCAAAACTGATCAGTTAATGAATCATATAAGGACCACTTTTCAGTACACTTAATTCAAATATTGAGGCTATTTTTTCATCAGAATTAATCCTGTTATACCAAGTAGTAGTAGTCTGTATAATAACTATAAAATCAATTTCAATAATCACTAATAACGATTTTAAATAATTAATACATTCGTGTATTAAAAGTGATTTTATCTAAATTAGAAATATCTAAATTAAAAATATCGAAGATGTAGATAATTTAATATTTAACGACCCGAAGAAACTACAATAAACACATCGAAGGAAAACGTTCATAATCGAATTTCGTAAATCACAGCTATCAATCAAAAATTTCCCCTTCGAACCGAACGATAATTATTAAATTAAAAGCTGTTTCCACACAAACGAGCCTTTATGGCGACCATCAATCGTCGTTTCTTTGCGTTACAATTGAATAAAGAACGTGCACGCGATCCTAGCGCCACCGCTGACGCTATAATGCAATTATGCAAATATAATCATTACAAATTGTCTAGTATTCTTTTATCGTTCAGAAATGATTTGTTTTCGTTGTGTTTGAGCATGCGACCCGCTCACATAAATGTACGTTGTAACTTTTTAATCGTATAATTACATTTAAAAATTTGTTGCGTTAACTAAGATTAATGTCATGTTTTATAGATTTATGGGTGCCATTGTATATTTTTCAGTAATATTTATAATTTATATTTTAGAAAGTGTTGGTTTGATAAATTTTATTTATGGTGGAATTGAATGGGACAGGTGAAAGAACTTTTAATAAATAAACATTAACTAAATATTACAGTCATGCTTGTATTTCGAAAATCTAGATATTATAGTGACTTGGATGGAACTTTTCGTACTATACTTTATCGAATTGTATCAAATTTAATTTATTTTTGTTTTGGAAATAATTTAATATTTTTTAATTTCAATTAAATTTTTTTCAGTTTTTAATTTTAAGCAATAATTTTCACAAATACATGTTTGATAACTTTCAATAGTAATTATGATAGCTGGGAGTGAATTTATAAACGTGACATGATTTGACCACCATTCGCCCCACAATGAAATAAATATATATTCTACGACAATAAAAATATATATTAGGGAATAAAAATACTCAACCCTTGCAGGCGCATAACAAGTATCATTATACTCTCAACGAGATATGACAATAAAATACGAGGTGTTAATCATCCAAAGATGTTCTAGTGGTAAACTGACGGACAGCTGAATGGTGAATCTGATGAGGATATAAGAACTCTTTGAAACGGTTAACAATGGAGTGCCATCCAGCGTGAGTTGACTGTTTCTGCTTCTCAACCGCTACCGATGCAAGATGGTCATTACCGACAGAAGTATAGTTATTTAGACGAATTCGTAGGTATTTAGGGTAATTTACTGGAAGTATTTAGTGTACGAACGAGGTGTAAATTATAATTCACTAAATTACCCAAATTATTTATTAGGATTACGACCAAGTTTTGTTTATTATATAGTGAGAGGTTATAAATTATTTTCCTTTGAAAATTATTTGTGGCCTTGGGTTTATATTGTCTGTAAGTATATGATTAAACGGCGGCGGACTATTAGAAGTACGAAAAGAACATTGTTTGTTTTTGAAAATTTGCTTACGACTGAACATAACGTAAAAGTCTTTATTTTAAATGGGATTTTTGCATGTTATGTTAACTCAATAAAAAAAAAATTCATCATTCTTGCTCTAAATTTTTATTTTGAAATAATAGTTCTGAATCTGTTTCTAGAGTGAGGGGTGTCCATAGCGAAAGGCGCAGGAATTAAACTTCAGCAGCAACTAAATAAAATAAAATAAAACAAAACAAAATTCCGGAAGTTTACTTTCTGCACCCTTCGTTTATTTTGAAAGAATTTGTAATGAAGTAAAGAGGAGGAAACAAACTAAAAAATTATAAAATTCATATGTAATTTTTATTGTCTACAAAAAATTTTGAGTTGACAAAAGTGTTTTAACGAAAATTTGAATCTACCGGAATTTACTAAAATTTAATTATTTAATTACATTTGCATTTGTATTTCAATATTTTTAACATAATTAATTTTTTTTTCCAAATAATAAATAAAATATATCAATTTAAATATTTCTTTATTGCAATAATTACCGATAACAGTTGTGTTTCTTTAAGCATTTATTTTCACAATGACACGTGTATATTAACTATCATGTCTAAGGATAACAGCTGCACGGCAAGAAAATAAAATAGAAATATCATTGTTAGTTAGGCAGAGGACGCGGCCCAACGACAACACTCGACTTCTGAAGTGATGATTTTTAAATTCAAGTCAACAGAAAATTTAAGACCTTAACAAGATAATTACCGCAAGATATTTACTCTTCTTTTATCTCGCAAGAAAATCTTTAGAGAAAAAAGGGCGTCATGTGCCACACAGACAGTTAATTTCTATGTAAATAATTGTTAGTTTATTTTTTACTAATTGGATTAAATGATAATACAGGGTGTTTCTGACTAACAGCGCTCACCTACAAATTAAATCTTCAAAAGCGTCAGAAAAAATATTTTAAAAATTAATGTTTGAATAATAATTTTTGAGTAATACTTTTTGAGTAATAATGTTAACCCCGTAAATGTTGTGCAACTTTAATTTTTTCACCAATCATTTCACAAAATATAAATTTTCACAATAAACGTACAGGATGATTGTAAATGACTGTCTGTGCCGCCTTTTGTAAATGTCGCACTAGGCTACGTACGTCATTAATTACATATTTTTTTACTATGTATGTATATCTTCCTATCTAAGTACCTATATCCTTTATTTTAATATAAATTGTTTAAAAATAAAAAAAAAATTTCTATTAAAAGTAGTTTCATAAAAATTGCAGAAAATTGCAAACGTCATTGTCACTGACTTAAATGGAAATGACAAGCAAAACGCAGCAAAACAACCACTACTATAGAATTTCGCGCACCATTTTCAAAAGGCGACACAGACAATCATTTAGAATCACTCCGTATAATTTAATTTACTTGCAAATTTTTTGAGTATTAAATGGACGCCAAAATAGCGTTGATTTCGTCCCCACCGATTACAGGTCCGAATTAAAAAAATCGTAATTTCAAAATAATAATAAAAAAAGTACTAAAAAAACGCAAATTAAAGTGGATTTAGGTTTAAATAGAAATTTAACATTATTCGACACATTTTCAAAACATTTTGTTTTCTTAACTGCCTTTTTCTCGTAGTTCTGATGAACTAGCTTTTGACAGCTACAAGAGGGGTCAAAATAAAAAAATAGGGGGTTGTACATTAAAAAATTATAAAAGAAAAAAAATTAAGTTCGTCACTCGAAAACAAATGAAGATCGGAAATTGAACATATAAATGAATATCTTTTCAGTTAAAAACGGTCTCTGCGAGAAATTTTGCAAAAAATTTTGGACCAAATTAAATTATTTAATTTCATACTTTGCATTTCTGTAAAAACAGGTTGGTTGATTGCTAGATAATTAGTTGAACATCGACGAAAAATAATTACTTGCACTGGCTAACATTTTATAGAACTGCCGTTTTTGCGGATTTGTGTATAACAAAAAAAAACGAAAAAGAAAAAAACAATTTTTATTACCGTTTATTTGATTATTATATTTCTTGCTTGTTTAGCATATAGTAGAATAAAATAAAATAAAATATAATTATCGTGCGACTGCAACTAAAAATATCATCCTCTAGAGGACGATTAAGCGAACGCATTACATAAAATTACAATGAAAGTAATACGACGACAACAAAGATACATGATATGCGATGAGAATTTTTCTCATTTACAACTCACGTGCCCGGAGAACATCACCACCCTTGGCGCCATGCTGTGAATGGGGTGAAAAATGAAAATTGGGTACATGCTACATTCATATATGATTTTTATACTACGTATACAATTGTATTCGGTATTAAAAATAATAATTGCAAACTCCGTTCCTTGGGGGATTTTCAAAGGTTATAAAGGATAAACATATCAATCAATCACTTTCTAATGTTGAAAGTTACTTTTTAGTAATAATAATTATTACGTGTTGAAATTCCAGTCCAGTTAATACCGATATTACATAACAAATGATGGTTTTATAATTGGTATAAATTGTCGATTATGACCGTGAAGATAGCCATGATATCGAAGTTGAATGCAATGATAGATAGCAATAATGAGAGTTCGGACTATGAGTATGAATATAATGCGGGGCTTAGCCCGTGGTAATACATCACCGGCATAGCAATTACCCATTATGCTAGGAATTAGTCAATTAAGAGTGGTCTCCTCCCTTGCTGCGAGCCACGAATGCCTTCAGGATGACTGACTGGCAGCGGCGACTCGTTTTTTTCTCCCTAATCAATACTAGCAACAAAATAATTGATTCGATAAACATTTATTAAAAAATCTGAATCGTCATAACTATAAATTTAATCATTTTTTGAAATATAATACTTGTCGATGTTTGAACATGAACACATTACTTGTGTTGTGATTTGTTTTTTGTATTTTTCTCCAAATCAGCAAAAAATATATTTTAATTGCACCTGTTTCTTTTAATATGTCCCAGCCATCTGCATCTGCATCTGCATCTGAAAAACTTGGCCTCTCATACAATTTCATAATTTGTCTCTTTATCTGCATCCCATGGCTTCCATGTGTACCCGTCCGAATATTTTCTTCATTTATGCTTAGTTCATATTCTCTTGCTTTGCTTTTTAATTTCTTAAACGTTTTCTTAAGCTCCTTTCTAATTCTAGAAGTATTCTTGAGTTCTTCCATTATTTTTAGTTTCTTCTCCCTTTTCTTTTTCTGGTATACTTGTTTGGCTGTACTTCTCGCCTTATCAAAATTATACCTATTTTCCAAGGAATTTTTTTAGAACTTCCCTGCATTCTTCGTCGAACACACCGTTTCTTCTTTCTATTCAGTTTCCAGCCCCCTTTCCAATTATCTTTTTATTGGGTTCATTCCTAACGCCTCTGTTAATTCTTCTTTAAAATTTTAATTTTAATTGATATATTTTGCAATTTTTTCACATCAAACATCTTCCGCTTTTCTGCTTCGTCTTTTCTTTAATTAAATTATACATTAACGAAATTTTTAATAATTTAATTTTACCTTATACCTTATACGAACCGCCACTGTCCATTTATAGATTTATATTCGTGATCAATGCGAGGTGCAGTTGAGTCTTTATTAGTTCGAGGTGTCTCTCCATCCATATTGAATTGAATAACTAGGACTTAACATTCTTTCATTAAGAATTCTACTAATCCTGAATTATTCACGAACTTCTGCCACCGTCACTAGTCAATATCGGGACGGGTATTACTTTACGAAACGAACTGTGGTAGAATTAAGAAATTGCCAAACCGTATTCGTTTCCGCATTTGTATTCTAATTGTATTTCCTTCGTGAATTTCAGTTAGTTTAATGGTATATCGTTCGGTGATCCAATGGTGATTCATTTAAATCAATTTCTAGTGAAGCACTCGATTGTACGATTGGCAATTTTGTCTGAAGAGTTTACGTTTTATATAAAATGATTTAAAAAAGTCTTAAAATATAAATTAAAAAGGTACAAATAAGAATTATTGTTTTCTCTTCAATTTTTTGTAAACAGCTTAGGTTTAAGCTCAGTTCTAAACGGTTCATCATTATTTATTATAACAATTACTGTAATCTTTATTATTATCATTATTAAATTATAGCATTTAGAAGCATTTAGAAAAAACTAAATTTAACGTTAACTGCCTTATTTCACATGTATGAGCTTGAGTTGGGTTGGATAAGTCTTTGTCGAAAGTTTGCGCAACGTTTACGAAGATTGCAGAACAGAATTGTTTTCCTTCTAGACCATGTTCTATCAGTTATTCTTTGCACCTGGTTTGTTGTCGAGTGCTTTTGCCTGATCCAATTTGAAAATCTGGTATTAATGTTT
Organism: Lethrus apterus; assembly: GCA_018397195.1. NCBI lineage: Eukaryota > Metazoa > Arthropoda > Insecta > Coleoptera > Geotrupidae > Lethrus > Lethrus apterus. Next base: position 4,898 of record JAFFZR010014195.1, on the reverse strand, counting down.
CTATTAACGGTCACAGCCTTTTGAGCAGTAGTTTCTCAAAGAGTTTTGAGATTGCTGGCAGAAGAGAAATCGGTCGATAAGATTTAACATTGGTTTCCCTGGGCTTCGGTAATCACTCTGCAACTTTCCAGCATGTTTCAGTCTGAAGTCGTCATTGAAAAGGTAAACGAACATGACTATACATTTTCTAGGCTTTAAGATTTCACCAGTAATCAAATCGAAACATGGTGCTTTCTTTGGGTTCACATTAGTCCTTATCTCTTCAGCTACTTCTCGTGGGGTAAGAGGGGTGATATTTTCAGATATTAGATTGTCAATATTATTCATAATGTCATGGTTAGGTATGAATATTTGTCTGCTTTTGCTTATTATCTTCCATCGTCCATTGTTGCTTTTAATAGGAGAAAGAGAAGTTATAGATCTCTTAATTCCCTTGGTTGACTTCCAGATTCTTCTTAAGCTTCTGAATTTCTCTTCTGAGCTTTTAAGTTTTGTAATTAAGTTAGAGCCGCGTCTCTCGATTGTTGACTAGCTCTTTGTTTTTCTGCTACCAGATCTCTAATTTCTAACTTATAAAACAGAATTTAAAGTAAAAAATCTAAAACAAATGCCAAAAAAATTCTAATTGGTGCATAATTAGTTTTATTTTTTTTTTTTTTAATATTTCAGATCTATCCCATTGGATAGTCTTTAAACTTTCCTCGTGACGAGTTCATATGTTGTTGGGTTGCATTATTCCAACTTCCAAACAGTATATTCAAGCTTATACAGGTTGTTCAAAGTTATCTGCGCACTATTGCTATCTTCGTTATTTATGGAGCTACAGAGTCGGTTAAATTAGCAAAGATACAGTGATTTTTCCGCTGATTACAATGCTTCACACAAAAAAACAATTGCGCATCACATTTCATAGCCAACTCAGATAATTAGATTTTTTAAATGGAACACCCTGTATATTTATGTAGCAGTCGGTAGAAAATGAAATTTTGCACAAAATCTTCTTATAACTACTATAACCCAGAAATGAAAAACAAAAGAGCTACGACGACATTAATACAGGTCACCGCACATGTGATAACTTTGTTAGTAGAGAAGCTACAGTGTTGGTCAATACATCAAAAATGTGTAGTTTTTTCTACTGATTATAATGGGGTACTCAAAAAAACAGTTGCGAGTCGCATTTTCGAAATAACAAAAAAAATTTTTATGAGACACCTGTATATTTTAATTGATAAAAAGTTAAATTTTACATAGAATACTCTTCTAATAGTACAACCGTAAGATGAAAGGCCAAATTTTAATATAAAATAAGTAAATGAGTATCAAAGCAAGCAGTTAGAAAATGCGACTGGCAATTGTTTTTTTGAGTATATCATTGTAATCAGTAGAAAACTACACATTTTTGATGTATTGACCAACACTGTAGCTTCTCTAATAACGAAGTTATCCCATGTACGGTGACCTGTGTTAATGTCGTCGCAGCTCTTTTGTTTTTCATTTCTGGGTTACAGTAGTATAAGAAGATTTTGTGCAAAATTTCATTTTCTACCGACTGCTACATAAATATACAGGGTGTTCCATTAAAAAAAATCTAATTATCTGAGTTGCCTCTGAAATGTGATGCGCAATTGTTTTTTTGTGTGGACCGTTGTAATCAGCGGAAAAATCACTGCATCTTTGCTAATTTAACCGACTCTGTAGCTCCAAAAATAACGAAAATAGCAATAGTGCGCAGATAACTTTGAACACCTTGTATACTCAAAATTCTCAGAAAAATATCAATTGTTTTCATATTTGTTCATGAAAATATTTTTCTAAATTATTGGTTATTTTTTGAGATGAAGGTCTTACATGTTGAAAATCTTTTATCAATAATTATAAATAGCTAAACATTGTTTATTCCAAATGTATATTTCCAAATTTGGAGCTTTATCACTGGTTTATTTTTTCCATTCGATAATATTTCATAGTTGAAAGATAAAATTAATGATAATCAAAACGAAAATAAAGTCAGTATGTTTGTATCAACTGTGTTCGATTAAACCCTTTTATCTAGTGCTCAAATTAAAATCCTCGATGATAAATTACCGCGTCAAATTCTGATTACTCGACGGGTTAGGAATTCGACAAATGCAATAAAGGTTTCGACAAAAACACGCGAAATAATTGACTAATTCGCACATAGTGCAGTCGGACCCTAGATTAACTATTTCTGTCACAACTCTCCAGTCGACTGTTGATTAAATTTTCGTGTTGAATATTCGCAGTAGTCGGTGGACCGATTGTGCGGGGACGAATCCACACACGCTAGGAATGTCCGGCAAGATGAAGGGTTGCACGACGAATCTTGTAAGCCTAAAGTACGATAAGCCGATCAACGCGTCAATTGACCAAAATACTAATCCTACTTGCGGGCAAAGGATTACCGAATTAGACGAATGATTATGTTGGTGAAGTAGAGATATCGTAATGAAGTTAGGTATTGAAATTTAATTATAAAACTAATTATTTTGGCCATCAAAGCAATCTAAATTCACAACAAAGTTTATATAAGTCAATGAAATAAGAAGGACTAATTCAACATTATAATCGCAGGAGTAATTTTCAATCATAACAATTTGGACTGGTTCGTAATTATTTTATCAAAATTTTCTAAATTAAAAATTTTCTTAATAATGACTTAAAATATTTTAAGTCTTCAATTAGATAATGCGAGATGCTTGACGTAAATGATGTCAAAACCATATGCTTCTGAGTAAGACATATAATTTAAGTAAAAAAAAAATCAAATGCGTCGGAAATAAAATAACAAAAACAAAAACGGAAATTCATTCAAATTATCCAATTATTAACTGTGCACGCGTTGCTACATTGTATTTAGTTTATTTTGCGTCGCCTGTCCAAAACATTCACCCGGGCTGACATCCGGTTAAAGAAATTTCATCCTTTTGCGCCCTCACAATAAAGTCCGCGCGCTCGGGGATCCGGAATAACATTTTTTTCCCGGCGAATAAAGCATCCAGGATTGATCTGCCAACAGCAATTTGTTAGTATATCGAATCGCAGCGTGAAGCCCGCGAGAATAAAAATTGTCACACCGAATTGTACGCGAAGAGATTACTAAAAATCACGAAATTATTGACATGGTGGAAACAATACGTCGGTGGACACGAACTTCGGTTTGTTGCCTCATACCAAGAGTGAGAGGAAATTGTAATTAATCAAGATAAATGAAATGTATTTTATCATAACGATTATATTTAAATTTTGCCGCTTATAAATTGTCTTCTCATTGTCTTTACTTTAAAAATTGGTTAATATTTCGATATAGAAGGTTACACTTTCACATGGAGATGGATTATTCATATTTTTTTTTCTTTTGTTAAATACATAGCGTCTTTATAGAATCAATTCCTTATAAAACATCACATGGCAATACAAAACAGTGATGGTTACTACATCACAGATTTCTTCGTGTTTTATTTTAAAAGTTAACAAAATGCGTCATGTGCTCAGTTTCATACATGTATCATTTTCTAATTCATTTTCTTATTATTCTTCTAAAATCCTTATGCCCAACGGGTGTCTGATATTTACATCTCGTTGATCAACTTTTCCAAACTTAACCAAACCTGTCTTTTGTCATATTTTAGATTCCTTCTAACTTTTTTTTTTTTTTGATTTTAATCTCCTGTATTTTTTAACAGTTTTTCCGATCTCCACTCTCCATCCTGCACACCATTAACTTTGTTTTTTTTTCGAATTTAGTGCCAGCTGCCTTCTACCCAAAAATTTTTCAAATCTGACAATCACCTTTCTCATTTCTTCTACATTCTCTTCTTACAGAACTATGTCGTCTGCAAACGATAACGACCCACCCACCCTTCTAACTAACGTGCTCTGATTCGTTCTTATCACGTGATCAAACCATCGAAGTTGCTTTTTTTCTCTATTTTTTTGTAATTATGTACTTCCTATTTTATTAATTTCCTGATATCCTTACACTCTCTATCGCATTTAGTTTTTCCCACCAGTTTCTTTAAGAACTTCATCTCAATTCCTTATCAACTAATAGAATTTGGACATATAGCTGCTTGAGGACGAATTGGGTTTTTATTATATTTTTTTAGGACAAAAATTTATTCTACAATTGTCATAATTATTTATAGGAAAAGATCTACAGGTGTTCAAAGTTATCTGCGCACTATTGCTATTTTCGTTATTTTTGGAGCTACAAAGTCGGTTAAATTAGCAAAGATGCAGTGATTTTTCCGCTGATTACAACGGTCCACACAAAAAAACAATTGCGCATCATATTTCAGAGCCAACTCAGATAATTAGATTTTTTTAAATGGAACATCCTGTATATTTATGTAACAGTCGGTAGAAAATGAAATTTTGCACAAAATCTTCTTATACTACTATAACCCAGAAATGAAAAACAAAAGAGCTACGACGATTAATACAGGTCACCGCACATGGGATAACTTCGTTATTAGAGAAGCTACAGTGTTGGTCAATACATCAAAAATGTTTTTTCTACTGATTACACAATGGCGTACTCAAAAAAACAGTTGCGAGTCGTATTTTCGAACTAACAAAAAAAATTTTATGAGACATCCTGTATATTTTAATTGATAAAAAGTTAAATTTTACATAGAATACTCTTCTAATAGTACAACCGTAAGATGAAAGGCCAAATTTTAATATAAAATAAGTAAATGAGTATCAAAGCAAGCAGTTCGAAAATGCGACTGGCAATTGTTTTTTATGCCATTGTAATCAGTAGAAAAAACTACACATTTTTGATGTATTGACCAACACTGTAGCTTCTCTAATAACGACGTTATCCCATGTGCGGTGACCTGTATTAATCTCGTCGTAGCTCTTTTGTTTTT
>JAFFZR010014194.1:0-11862 GCA_018397195.1 Lethrus apterus | reverse complement strand
AAATCCACATACCAAATTTGGTCCCAATCGCGATAAGCGTTAGAAAGTTTTCTCGAAAAAACGATTTCTTTTCAGGACATTTGCATCCCTCTAGCGGCTAAACGAAGCAACTTTGAATAGAGGTAAGTTGGGTTAAATCGTCCTATTTTGGCCTCAGGAATATGTGTTATTATTTTGTAGAAACCTTTCGGGGACACCCCGTTTTTTTTCAAATTTCAAATAAATTAGGAATTTCTTTACGAATTATTAATGAGTAAAAATTAGGCAACTTTGCCCCAAATTAACCGACTTTGTATAAGCTATGCGAGATAATGGTGATCAAGTTACATGAGACAGCCTGTAAATTTATATGTTATACTGAATTTAAATGTGTTTAGCCTATAAGGTAATTCATCGCCCAAAAGCTTTTTAATCGTGAATAAAAATTTAAGTGTCCGGAAACTTTTGACGAGCAGTGTATGTTAAGAAAGCACAGAATTCAACTTAATAAGAAAAATGTTTGCAAACTTGAATATTTAAATATTTAATTAACATTTCAAAAGTCAAAGGTGAAATTTTAAATGACATTTTATTAAAAGGGAAAAAATTAAAAAGTAAGTTTCAGTTTCAGGTCAATAAAAAAAAATAATAACTGGATAATTTTATAACATAAAAAAAGTCGAAAGCCCAGGAAATATACAGTGTCCGCCTAAATTATGGAATAAATTCAGTAAAAGCGAAATAAAATATTTGCGAAAAAAATTCTCATTTTTACATGCAAGTCGATTATCAACCATTATTTGTTTTTGAATAATGAACTCGTCAACTTTTTTTTAAACCCTATATTATTTTTTCTTGATTTCAAGAGATCTTTTCAATGTCGAACAAACAGTATAGAAAGATTGCCATAAGAACATTTTCGTGTAAATGACAATTAAAATTGAGAAACCGTAAATCAATTAAAATAAAGCAAAAACTCTGCTAAGAAAAAACGTCACTTTTATCAGATTTAGTTCTAGAATAGTTGATAATAAAATAGTAGGGTTTTTCTTCTTTGAAGGAACCCTCATAGGAGAAAGATATTTAGAGTTTTGGCAACACTTTGTTCCAACGCTTTCAACGCTTGACCTTTTTCCAATCGTCAATGATCCTGACCTTCCAGACATTACCACATGGTTTCAGGAAGATTTTTTGGACAATTGCTTTCCGAGGAGGTGGATTGGCAGGCGAGGACCGATGGAATTACCCTCGTGATCCCAAGATCTTACACCCCTTGATTATTTTTATGGGGTTATTTAAAGTTCGAGGTATGCGTCAACAAATCACAAAATTTACCTGAACTAGAACATCCCATTAGAGATTAAATGCTCAGAATTATTCACAACAAGAAGAATTTCTACACAGGCTTGCGTATATTGTCAAGAAGAAGAAGATGGCAGTTCAGCAAAGGAGTTTTTATTTATTTTTTGTTAACAATAAAATTTACGTTTTCTAAGAAAATTTTGGAACAAGTCACAAATATGTTGTCAATTATCGTGCGATTATTTGCTATATTCCTATTAAATAGTAAAGCAAAAATAAAGTAATAATAAACCGTATTAACAAGCGAAAGTTTTTCTAAACTAATGGTATACATCTTTTTATTTACTCGGATCTGTATCTCTTGAAATAATCGAGATACTTGTAGTTAACATTGAAATATTTATTTATTTACAGCTGAAACAAATTACAACTCAAAACCACCCCAACTTTCTATTTTTATTACTGCATCAAATTGCATTATCGGGTAGCTTGTTACTTGGACAACGAACGGAAATAAGTAATTGATTGGCTTCATGTATTCAAACGGATTGCGTTGTTGTCGATGCCTCTAAAATAGGATTAAGAGATGTGTTTATTTTTACAGTTCGTTTCATTTGGTTTGTTTTCTCCAAGTTGCCCGTACTGAAAAATCAATGACTTGACTAACATAAAATACCTTACATTTAATACTGAATCAAATATTATCCAATAAACGAAGTACACGCCTTTGCCAATCTTAGGGTTATTTTATTTAGAATCAAATAAAGAGGGTTGCGGATTAATCCGACAACTAAAGTCATGGTGAAGTCATGGCCATGTCTATTATCGTATTAGCATTGATTTCTGCCACATATATGTATTTGTAGCCCTTAGTTTGTTCTATAGAAAGAGATCGACACTTTAGTTTCAAGATTTTTGTCAATTTAACCAAACAAATCACAAAGATATAAAAATGTCGTATATGTATATAAGCTCCGGTAAAGTAAATTCATATTTCAGATGTACAATTTCTTTCCCTGTTTCTTTCCGAAGAGTTTTGACTGTGTATGTAGGTTGAAATTTTTACGGAAGAATTATTTTAAAACAAACGAAGTATATAAAAATACATAACAAAAAATTAAAACAAGCATAAATCAAAATTTTTCGAAAACTCGTTACAAAAGTATTGACGGAATATAATGTTTACCAAATAAATTGGAGGAAAAATTTCGGTTTATTTTTTATAATCTTTTAAAGATTTCATTCCTGTTCATTTATATAAAAACGTCATGGCGCTACGTTTTCTATCTTATTAGAACGAACAAATTTACAAATGGAATGGAACAAATTTAAGCTGGGGTATAGAAGTTGAGTACATCCACACTTCCAATCAGTGCAAAACGTTTTATCGATTGTAGCAATTACTCGCGCCCGCAGTTAAAACCCAATTGACGCAACACTCCCGGGGACAAATAAAACCAGTGCTTTTCACTTTATTTAGACGTAGCAGCCTATTTTGTTTCCTCATTAAAGTAATGGAATTAAATTAATCTAGGAGCTATTTCGTTGTAGCTTTATTACCTTGGGGAGGTGGGGTGGTCGGCGTCTGTGTTAAATACGAAGTTGTCTGCGCTAATATCTCTCCAGGGATACTTTACGGGTTTACTTTTAGGACGTCTCATGTATACCCTTTCGTTTATAAAACATTTTTCCACGCCTTCTTAATTTCTTAAATATTTTTTTAAACTCGTTTTAATTTATTATACGCAACTATTTCAATGTGGAAAAATTATAACTGTCAGAGAAATTAATTTATGATATTCAAGCATTTCTTTTATAAAATAAATTCAAGAAGTGATTACTTGTATTTGTACGACGAGTTTGAATCTATTCATTGATAAATTTCAAGAGCCATAAGAAAACTAACAACGGAAGAAAGATTGGCTAGGAGAGTTTACAAAATACAATTACAAGGAACAAACAGAAGAGGAAGGCAAAGAAGGACATAGAGGGATGAAATCAGAAAGGTATACAATGGAGAGATATAAACAAGGAGTGGGAAAAAAACAAACACTACAGTCTTACACTTAATGGTATAAACACTTAGGATTAAGTTAAAAATTTATGTTTTGTGTCAATTTTTCAAAAAATATATAGCTTGATGTTGGAATATTTAACATATTAATATGTGTTGAAAACGAAAAATTAAGATAACTTATCGCATTCAATTCCAGAATATACAATTGAGAAATAGAATTCCTACTTAATATGAAAAAAATTGCTAAAAAGACAGTTTATTAATAAAATAGCAGCAGAAAATGATTTTAAGAGTATATTATAAATATTTGTAAATTAAATAATATTACACGGAAATGAATGTGTTAAATTAAATAGGTGAGAAATTTTAACATAATTTGATTTTTATGACTAACGTGTCCAGAATGACACGATGTTAACATTTTTAAAATGAAATTTTTTTAAAACAAATCGTATAAACAATATTAAATTATTACAATGAATTTTGAAATTATTGAACTGAATTTCTAATATTGTTGAAATTTTTTTAAAACAAATCGTTTAAACAATATTAAATTATTACATTGAATTTTGTAATTATTGAACTGAATTTCTAAAATTGTTCGGAAAATTTTTGTGAATATAACGTGTCCAGAACGAAATACTCTGTTAACGTTTTTAAAATGAATTTTTTTAAAAACAAATCGTATAAACAATATTAAATTATTACAACGAATTTTGTAATTATTGAACTGAACTTCTAAAATTGTTCGGAAAATTTGTATGAATGTACTAACCTATCAAGAATGAAATGCTGTTAACGTTTTTAAAATGATTTTTTTTTTAAATCAAATCGTATAAACAATATTAAATTATTACAATCAATTTTGTAATTATTGAACTTAATTTCTAAAATTGTTCGGAAAATTTTTATGAATGTATGAATGTAACGTGTCCAGAATGAAATGCTGTTAACGTTTTTAAAATGAATTTTTTTAAAACAAATCGTATAAACAATAATAAATTATTAAAATGAATTTTGAAATTATTGAACTCAATTTCTAAAATTGTTCGGAAAATTTTCATAAGTGTATTAACGTGTCCTGAATGACGCTGTTAACGTTTTTAAAATGAAATTTTTTTAAAACAAATCGTATAAACAATATTAAATTATTACATTGAATTTTGCAATTATTAAAATGAATTTCTAAAATTGTTCGGAAATTTTGTATGAGTGTACTAACATGTCCTGAATGACACGCTGTTAACGTTTTTAAAATGATTTTTTTTTTAAACAAATCGTATAAACAATATTAAATTATTACATTAAATATTGAAATTATTAAACTAAATTTCTAAAATTGTTCGGAAAATTTTCATGAATATACAAACCTGTCCCGAATGACATACTGTTAACGTTTTTAAAATGAAAATTTTTTAAAACAAATCATATAAACAATATTAAATTATTACATTAAATATTGAAATTATTAAACTAAATTTCTAAAATTGTTCGGAAAATTTTCATGAATATACAAACCTGTCCAGAATGACATACTGTTAACGTTTTTAAAATGAAAATTTTTTAAAACAAATCATATAAACAATATTAAATTATTACATTAAATATTGAAATTATTAAACTAAATTTCTAAAATTGTTCGGAAAATTTTCATGAATATACAAACCTGTACCGAATGACATACTGTTAACGTTTTTAAAATTTAATTTAATTTAAAATTTTTTAAAACAAATTATATAAACAATATTAAATTATTACATTGAATTTTGAAATTATTGAAATGAATTTCTAAAATTGTTCGGAAATTTTATATGAATGTACTAACGTGTCCAGAATGAAATGAAGTTAACGTTTTTAAAATGAATTTTTTTTAAACAAATCGTATAAATAATATTAAATTATTACATTGAATTTTGCAATTATTGAACTGAATTTCTAAAATTGACGACGATTTTTTAACGTCAGGTATTAAAAAATAAAGATTTGCTGTCACTTGGACACTCTGGCACCCTGGCGGCGGTAACAATTGAATTGAAAAATACAGTATGATTTCGATGTATAACTATATTAAAGTTGTACGTGCTGAACACAGAGAAAAATGTATATAATTATGTATAAATTTATTAAAAATAGTAGTATATATAGGGACAATTTTTGTTATTTCTACTTATTCCTGTTTCAATATTTTATTTACAAACTTATATTTTATTCTTAGATTATTGTAGATCTCATAATTGTAGTTATGTTAAAAGAATAAATTTAGAAATATGGTTGTAATAATTTATTCTAAGTAATTTTTCTATATGAAGATAAAGATTCTGAAATGTATTCATTATTTGTCAGATGGTGTACGAAATTCTGATAAAATATGAGACAAATTGATAATAAAATGCCTTAATATTATAAATGTGTGCAAAATACAACAGTTTCAAGATTTCAAGATGACACAACCAAAAAAATATAGCGATGCTATGGAGAAATCTTTGTTTATAAACAAGGAGATTTAGCCTTTTTGTAAATTTAAACGTTAATTGAGTTTTAATAATTTTTTTGATCATTCTGATACAAAGTAAAACAAAAGCGATTCAGAAGATAACTAACTAAGGTAACAGAAATTAATTAAATTTTTGGTAAATAATTTCGAAAGAGAAAACCGTGTCAGCTAACGCATGTTGCGGTTTTTTAATAATTCTGTCACATTGGTCACCGAGACACAGAGAAAAATTACATTTAATGAATTATTACAACAATATTTTAAAATTTTTCCTTTCATCTGAACTACAATTATAAGGCCCACTATAATTTAAATACAATATCATCTTATAAGTTTATAAATAAAATATTAATTAAATTAAATATTGAGACGAGAATAGAAATAATAATGATTATAAAGACTTTTAAAATAATTGTAGTAATTTCTATAAGAACATATTGTAGTTGCCCCTATATTTACTACTATTTGTAATAAATTGACAAACCTTTGTCTAACTGTTACTACACATTTTTCTCTAAAAAATTTACGTATATTTTCATCTGTTTTGGAGGAAAATAAGGACGAAAATTTTTTCCAAAAAATAGCGTTGAAAATATTTTTCTCATATAAAGTGGAAATTTATTCCACATTTGAGTAATAATATGGTAAATGATTTGCAAACCAGAAAATGTCTCTTATATGTAGCCAGTTCGCGCAGTTTTAACATTAATACGTCTAAAACTGCACATACCGCCGCTATACGAAGATCAACTATTTAACTCCTTATGATTTAACAACATAAAGGAAGGTAATATTTCTCTGTGTTATACATGTAAGTTTATACGCATGCATTATTTATTTTTTAACAAATTATATATATAATTTGTAACTGCGAAGATAACAATTAAAGAAATAAATCAATAAAGACTTTTAAAATAATTGTATTAATTGGTGAAACATTTTAAATAAATAAATACAACATTTGAGAATTTCACGAATTGACAATTATTTGATTTCATTATTAAAATGCAAGAAATTTATCCACTCATTGTAGTTTATTTTTAGATATTTTAATTTGTTGCCAGTCATCATTTATCTACAAAATTGAAAATTAAATTAAGCGCCACTAAAAGTACACATAATATGGTGTCTCAAATAATGTTATTGGTGTAAGTTAAACTGTCAACATTTGTTTTCCATCCCGTGATAATTTATATTAATTGACTCATTTTAATTTGGCTTTTCAATTACACGTAATAATTTATATTATAGGCTTAAATACCACCAAATCTAAATTGACACGAAATTCCAATATTTTGAGTTGAATTTGAATTTCCTAAATAATATGAAAATTTATTTCTATTTACACAGAGAAAAATGTATAGATAGTAACAGAAGAATTGTTTGTAAATTTATTACAAATCGTATTATAGGGACAAACTATATGTGAATATGCTCGCTAATGTTGTTTAAGAAATTACTACGATTATTTTATTTCACAATTATTATTTATTATTCCTGTATTACAATACAATATTTTGTTTACAAACTTATGAGATAAGTTTAAATTAGTAGGCTTTATACTTAGATAAAAGAAGAAAGTTATATTATGATTATAATAAGTTCTACGTAATTTTTCTCTGTATGTTATCTACATATTATTATTATATTTAGTTGAAAAGGAAAAAATATTGCCAAATTCAAATTGCAAAAAATTAATTCAAGATAAATTATCAACATGAGAAGAAGAAGAAGAAGCTGACAGCACGATCAGCGAAACGTCAAGTGTAAACAGGAAACTACGGTCGTGAAAGCCTACATTCTACTATGAGAAGTATATTTTCAATTTTAAAAGAAATTCAATTCATAAAACAAAAATTGTTAAAATTGTCAAAACTTTGCACCATATTTTCATTTCAGACCGTTGAGTTGTCTTGGGATAAAGGTTACAGCTTTAGCTGGAAAAATGTTTTTATTTTAAACTTATGAAGTATTTAATTTAAAAGTTATGCTTATTTTAAAATTAAGGCTAAACGATATTTTTATTTAATTTTATATGAATTTCTGGAAATTAAGATATTTATTAAAACTTCTTGAAAACGTCTTATTTTGAGGAAAGTGAGTTATTTAAAATGTATGAGAATTTCCTATTCTGTGTGTACGATTCCGCGCTTTCACAAAAAATATCACTAAAATCATATTTACAGAATTTTTTCTTGCTATAAAAAAACTTTTCGGACACATTCTTTCATTATAATTGTTGGCTTTTTGGAGTTTTGAATTTATTCCCGAATTTTGAATTTATTTATTTAAACGAATTAAATCAATTAATATGTTTAGTTCTTCTTTTTTTTGTGCTTTCAATTCAACTAATTATTGCCGATAAAAATTCCTCTCCGTCGAAAGATTAACTCAACATTTTTCCACTAAATTTTAATATTCTTTAATTTGGATTTACATTCTATCACAGTTGACACACATAAATTGCAGTAATCTCGAACATAAGGTAAATAATAATACAGTCATAGGGTCATACTTTTAAATTTGTGATTCTAATTTTACTATATTCTGATTTTTCGAATTCTTAAAATTTAATGTTTTTTAAAAATATTGTTCAAGAAATTTTTGCGAACGCGGTTTAACTTGACTAAAACCAACATATCAAGTTAAATATGTTTCTAACCATTGAAACCAATTACATGTACGTATTTATTGAAAAACAATAATTCGAATTGGAAAAATATAATCTCACTTACGTATTTTTTTTTCTCCATCGGTAGATAAATTAGACTTTTTATTTATATGTACACTTTGAACATGTTCCTCGTTTTTTTTCTCACTCAATAGCGTCTCTGGTGATGACTTTGAATCTTCAAGATGAATTGGAGAATTTACCAATGGCCTATAACTATTTTTGGGCGAAGGAGATTTTGTTGTGCCATTATGTTCGAACCATCTTATTGCAGGACTAGCATGTAATTTCTTTACCGTAGACTCAGTTTTTTTAACATTCTCTGCAACGCAATCAGATATGATTAAAGATTAAAATTAAAGTTAAATCTATACCGTATGTTGAAATGTTACATTTCGTGGAGTCTGGTATTAGCCAATTTTTTGCAACAGGCTTCACTTTTTCCTTGTCGGTTAAGTCATCTTGTGGGATATTTTGCTCGATGATTTCACTTTTTATGAAATGTTCTGCATTCGCAGATTCAGTTCTCATTATTTTGTCTTTTAAACTACGATCGCTGTCGTCCACACACACTACATTATTGTTATCCTCAAAAGACTTACACACGAACTGTGCTAACTTATCCATCTTGATCGCTAACCACTAAATCTACTGGAAATACTAAACGAACTTATTTTAATGCTGTGTGAAATGTGTAGATACCATGCCAATCTCGGTAAGAGTTCCATAGTAACTATGGCGACGCCACGGGCGTCGGTTTTCCGATTGGATTGCAATGTTTTAACACCACGCCCAAAGACGCCTTTATCTACAAGCCTATTGGTGTAAATCGAGTTTGTGGGTAGACTCGGTCATTATAAAAGGTGCATAGTCGTGAAACATTTTATTTATAGGTTCAAGATAATTCAACAGCTTACATTCTAAGTGGCCAACATTTTTTACCACTTGTTTTTATTGTGTCGTAATTATGTAGATTTACGATAATGTTATGCGGTAGTAAAAAAACTACATTACACCAACTTGATGATAAATATGTCAACATCATCAAAATTAATAAATCCTCACACTGACAATGAGTACTGACTGAAGTCTCCTTTAAGGTGGCCGTCAACAGTGTATTGAAGCATATAAATCTCGCTTTATCAAAAATGAATTAAAATATAAGAAAAATATTACGCATAAATATAAATATCCAAGATTGTCATAAAGTAAAATTTATCTCGGAAAACTAAACTGATGCTTTAAAAAAAAAATTCTAAATATTGACCACATTTGGCGACTCAAAATTCACCAATAATACCACAATTTATTCTATTTAACATCTATTTAAACTATTTACATTGTCTTTATGACAAACTACTAAATAATGTATATCAATATATGAGCTTGAATTACAAGAAAAAGTGTGTGTAGTTATCAAAAGCGAAATTTATAACTCGGACTAAATTGATCACAAATCGGATGCATTCTTACGCCATTAATTTCCACATCTAGGTAGGTTTCTCCGTACGCAATCATTATTAAGTAAACCACTGTAGATTCAGCTTTTATGAAGCAGATGTCGCTTTAGAAGATGTCGAAATACGACGAAGTAGTTTATTTTTCAACAAGCCTCGTAAGAATGATATCAATATCAAACAAAGCACTTTTAATAAAAACTGGAAAAAGGCAATCCACTCCTATTTAAGTTTGTATGCTTTTTGACTGTTTTATTCATGGTAATTAACAATCAAATATTTTTTCACATTGACACCTCGCGGAATTGTCATTATTACCAACCAACCACTCGCGCAATAATCGGGAAAAAAAAACGGGAAAACTTATATGATTTATTACAATTATTACTTTTGACAAATTAAAAATTATTCTTTTATTATATCTGTATATTTTATACAAAAAGATTTTCTTAAAATTATATTAATGTGACGGCCGCCATTGTTATGTGGTTATAAATTTTTTGATGTTTGTATTTCAACGAGTAACTAATAATTTTATTGTACTATAAAATAGAGAATGAAAACTATTTTCATTGAACTGAATACACTTACTACTTCTAACATTTTTTAATCAAGTTTTTAATTTACTAACATATTCGAATTTCTTGCATATGAGCCAAATAAAAAATATAATGTTCCAATATCCTTATGATTTGTGACCTAAAACTATTAAAAAAATGCGTTCTAAACGAATGCTTTACGAAGACTGGCCTGAAGTCTGAAGGTCGAAGTATACCTGTCAAAGGTTTTCAAGTGTTCTTATAACGTTTTCCAGAATATCTAGTAATGTTGCAGAAGGATTCATTGAAAATTCTGCCCGAAACAAGTTACAAATATCCTCAAAAACATGTAAAGAAGTACTTACATTTCAGGCGATACTGAGTCCAAAATTGCGGCAACATCCGCTGGCGTGCATACATATAAACGCATCACTTTCATTTTCTTCTTCAAAAATCGATTCTAATCAACATAATTCTCATATTTTATCATAAAATGCAAAATACTTTTGTATGTTTATTGTTTATAGCTATGACATCATTTTAAAATTTTAAAATCCTAGTACGGTCATAATTTTGACAATAGGGAACTTGCACATTTTTTTTATTTATCAAATTTATTGTCCGAAGATAGAGGCATGAAATATAATGAAATTTGAATTATAAAATTTCCCGCTAAAATGTGAAGTGACGTCATCGGCCATACAAATGCATCTTACTATCGTTTAATTGATCTTACCCTGCTTACTTTGCGTTGAATGTTCGTTATTGGTGGTTTTTTTTTTCTAATTCTTCTTTGTGTATATTTAAAAGCAAGCAACATAATCGATAATTCGATAATCATTTTCATAAATCATAAATCAACTGTGACAAGATGTATGGCCGGTGACGTCACACAAAACCTATCATTTTCGCGCGTTAACATTTGCCAATTTTTAATAATTAATTTTAATCTATTCCTCTCTCTCCCCCATCTCATACTGTCACTATCACATTTTATATTGATATTGCCTATTTTAGTAACGTTTTAAAACATTTAGTAAACGCAACGCAACGAAAATCTATATGTCCACATCGATAATGTTGAATCCAATATCAAACAAGTATTGAAAATCACCGGGGAACAGAAAAAACGGATAGACGCTGTCATGCGCGATTTGCGCACGGCGTCTAAAGCCATTCCGCAATAATATTATCAGCTGTTTATTTTCACTTCTGATAAGGTTTGCAGTAGTTTTTCATAATCTGATTCCGCGATAATATTATCATCGCTGTTTATTTTCACTTCAAACAGTTTCAGTTCTTTTTTCAATTTTAAGACCTCAGGTCTTAGGCAAGAAACTAAAAAATTGAAAAAAAGAACTGAAACTGTTTGAAGTGAAAATAAACAGCGATGATAATATTAT
>JAFFZR010014189.1:0-12183 GCA_018397195.1 Lethrus apterus | reverse complement strand
TACCAAATTTGGTCCCAATCGCGAAAAGCGTTAGAAAGTTTTCTCGAAAAAACGATTTCTTTTCAGGACATTTGCATCCCTCTAGCGGCTAAACGAAGCAACTTTGAATAGAGGTAAGTTGGGTTAAATCGTCCTATTTTGGCCTCAGGAATATGTGTTATTATTTTGTACAGACCTTTCGGGGACACCCGTACATGTAGTAAACATCCGTGTCGCATTGTTGGTAGAACTTGGACTATTTATAACAGTTTTGTGGAAGAAATAAATTACCTGTTGACATGTAAGAAAGAGCGCCAACCATACGAAGGTTCCGGCGACGCCTTGGGCCAATTTTGTCTGCAAAAATATAGGTTCTGAAGGCATGGATTCCACGAATGGTGGTGTACCTTCCGTCGTAGTTGTCACGGTGACGTTTATTGCCAAACTCGCCGCTGCCAATATTGCACCGTTTGTCGTCGTACTCATTCTGAAACGAAATAAAAAAAATCAACGAACGATTAATATAAATAATATACAGGCAAAATCTGTACCAATAAATAAGTTTAAACCGCGAAATAATAATTAGTAATAAGAGGAAGAAATGCAATAGAAGAATTAGAAAGAATGCAATCGGAGAACATCTAGATAATGCAAGAAGAAGGCATGAAACCAATGGGTCATACAAGAGACGAAATTCAAGCCAAGGAAATAACCTTCCGCCGCCTAGAAATATTTTTCATAAAAATAATTCTTTACAAAACTGTACTAAATGTACAAAAAAATAAGTAAAAAAAGACCCTATCATTATTACCATAAGTACATTAACCCTATTTACATTTCTATGTAATGTATTTCTTCTAGCCTAGCCTAAGTTTCATCCTCTGCAGATCTAACCGTCTTCTGTCTCGGTGCAGCAACTTTTTCAATTCCTACGCTCTTCCCTTTCTGCTTCTGGGTCTTCTCCTCAGAACATACAACTATATTCCTCCCACACCCAGTACTTATTTCCCTTTTCCTCATAACCACAACGGAACCTAGTAAAATTTCCTCTCTACCCCCTTTTCTCCCTTCTGGATAGCCTGTCACCCTTCCCTTTGTATTTCCTTACACTTTCTGTTGTACCTTGCGCTCTGCATCAACTCGCATTTCTGTACCTCATCCCATGTTATCTCTTTCCTCCTCTCATCTCTCTAATTAATTAAGTTTTCTTTGTTCTCCAGATCTTCTTCACTGGATCTTTTTTCGCCTACTAATGTGTTCATAAAATAATTCTTTCAGGTCTCTACAATTATTGGCTTCTTTTTTCCTTACCTTTAGAGGGCGTCATCTTTTGCTTGAACACATACTTAACCTTGGAATAGATACCGATATATAAAATTAATAGTTCAGAACGCTTTGCGTTTGTGTTTTGTTGCTTTGCGTTTGTGTTTTGTTATCACTACCTAATGCAACATTGGCACAAACAATAACTGTATCGTATGTGTGTTCTCATTCGTAAAAGCAACAATAGCACCATTTTAAAACCACACCCGAACAATGAACAATTAACAAAAGTGGTAAATCACACGTGACATTTTTGGCATTAAAGAATCTGTTCGTTTTTATTATTCAATTTCTATTAAAATAGTCTATCATTGCAAATAAAGTAGAAATTCCATGTTGTTTTATTCGAATCTAGGCTTCCAAACGACCTTTGCTGGCGACGGCGACGTGTCGTAAATTGTTTGACATCATCAACGCGTAACGAAAATTTCCAAGTTACGATTTCAGATCGAATACCAAGAAACAACGGCCGCGGAAGCCTTCGTAAAAAGAAATTCTTTTAAATCAAAAATATAAAACGATTTCTTATCAAAAACATGTTTCACGATATCTACGTTTAGATAAAAGAAAAGAATTGTACGATCTATAAATAAGCAGAAATCACACGATTCAGTATCAAAAACTGATTATGTATTTGTAATGCAATTAATGTACAAAGTGACTCATAATTCGAACACTTTTAAGCCGGCCATTCACTATACGAACCCAGACCCGACTCCCAACCGAAACCCGACACACGACTCCATACACCAAGCGAGGTGCGACTTGTCAGTCATTACCATTCATTTGCGGATCGGTCGGCGGACAAGTCGGGACGGACCAATCCGTCGGGCCGATCCGATAATGAATGGCCGGCTTTAGAGAATAAAATACTATTCCATTTTACTGACATACTTCATACAGACTGAGCAATTGGAAGTGACCACCACGTGACCTCAAATTTTAAGGTGGCGACATTGCTAAGTTGGTACTATTTTATAAATATAACCTTAAAAGAAGAGAAGTGTCAAATTATTAGCTTGATCATTACTTGTATACCTTCAAAATGACTTCTTTTTTTACTTAGAAGAATAAATTGCTTTTTAATAGAATACATTTAATACAGAAATAATTTGAAGAAACATAAAAACTAACGCTTTCAAACACGTTAAATGACAGATGACAGAACGTAAATACAATAAGCAGTATGGGTAGCAGTAAAACAAAAAAATACACTATTTTTGTGACGTATGTGGTCACGTGGTGGTCACTTCCAGTTGCTCACTCTGTACATGAAATTAATATCTCTCTCTATCTCTCACTCTCTCTCTCTCTCTCTCTGCCTTCGTCAATACAGCTGCTGTGAGCGAACAATGCATATTAATTCATCGAGGTTATCCACTCGTAAGTCATGATATATTCGACTTAAAGTCGTTGACGTATGCGCGTTTGACAGGACTGTCACGGTTGATGACAAATCTGTCATTCTCTGACAAATTCCTTTGTCGGATATAGCGGACGTCATCTGATGTTACATATATCACCGAAAGGTGGAGCTGTAACATCATTTTCGTAATATCATGACCTACGAGTGGATAATCTCGATGAATTGATATGCATTGTTCGTTCACAATAGCCGTATGACGAAGGCTGTAATCGGCCAAAAACCAACGTTAGTATACGGAGGTGAGCGTTCAATGCATGTCACTTATTATGTCAATATTTGACTTAAAGTCGTTGACGTCTGTGCGTTTGACAGGACTGTCACTGTCGAACAAATCCGTCATTCTCTGACAGATTCCTTTGTCGGATATAGCGGACGGATGCTACAGGATATCACCGAAAGGTGGAGCTGTAATTTTAATTTTGTAATATCATTATAGTCCAGTAAATAGGTGAATAAATCTACATAAAATAACGTAATTTGGATGATAGTATGATTTGTTAGAGGGGTGTATTCAGAGCATAATGCCGGATTTGAGGGGTTCCTCGAGTGTCAGTGGCGCCGATATGGCGAGTAACGCGTTTAATTCGATATCTCGAGAACGAATCATTTTACACAAAAAACTATAGAGACCTTTTCTCTTGTAAATTCAGTTTCCTAACTTTTTTATTCGAAACACCAATACTTGTCGAGTTATTTCGTTGGAAATTCACAAACTTCCGTATTTTCGTCTGTTTTTTGCCTTTACCTCCCTATCCGTTCACTTTTATCGAATTTTATCTATTATCAAAGAGAAAAAAGTTTTAAACAAAAGATGTAGATAATTAAATGATCTCTAAGTTTGATAATAGATAAAAGTGAACGGATAGGGAGGTAAAGGCGAAAATGCGGAAGTTTGTGAATTTTTAACTAAATAACTCGACAAGTATTGGTGTTGGAAAAAAAAGTTTCGAATAAAAAAGTTATGAAATTCAATTTGTAAGAGAAAAGGTATCTATAGTTTGTTCTGTAAAATGATTCGTTCTCGAGATATCGAATTAAACGCGTTACTCGCGATAGCGGCGCCACTGACACTCGAGAAACCCCTCAAATCCGGCATTAAGCTCAGAATACATCCTTCTAACAAATCATACTATTATTTTATGTAGATTTTGACTCATTTTTTGATAGATTTACTGGACTATTACCCACGAGGGGAAGTACAAATTAAATAACAGAAACTTGTAGTAAAACAATGAAAAATGAAAATGGAACGAAAAAGGAGACAGCTTGGGCGGAAAAGCAAACTAATAATGGTAGATTTTCAAAAATGACTCTCAAATTAGAATAACGACCACGGTAAGAAATAGTGCAATGATTTGGGAAAACGAATTGGAAAATATCACAGAAAACGATAAAAGCAAAAAATAAAAGCACCTGGATGATAGAGACGTGGACTGTGAGAGGATTACAGAGAAAAGAACACGAAATAATAGAAAACGTTGAAAAACTAACTAAGAAATACTGGCTAATACTAAGACAAAAAAGGAAGTCTCAGGTAACATAATAATGGACATCTATTGATATTCGGAGGAGTGAAAGCTGTGGAAAAGAAGAAATGGGTTGCTTAAAACAAAATAAAATACAAAATATCAAAAAAAGGGAATGGATAGTAACGACTGAAGTGCGTAGGAGTGAAGACACAATACAAATAGAGATAGAAAGCTTTTAGGAAAAACAATCTTGCGAAAGGAAAAAATACTGATTAAAACAATTGCTTCCAAGCGAAAAAAAAGAGAGTCGAAAATGTCTGATTTGCAACTATAGAATTCAACATCCTGTATAACGTATGGCAATTTTAAACACAACATATTGTAGAGTGTGTATTTACTAATGAAAATACGTCTTTTGAAGTTCTTAGCTATCTTTACGACTGCAATTAGGGAAGGAAATAGGGAACGAATAATAACCAATATTCACTTTCAACATAAACAGATTCACAAATACACAAGAGAAATGACAAGCAGAAAAGAAAAATTGATTGTAGATTACACTTTGTATTAAAAGAATTTTTAAAGAAAACGACGCACAAAAAGCAATGAGAAAAGCGAAAATAAAAATTCCCAATTTGAAAACACCAGAAATGAGAAAAGAATTCCAAAAGGCGCTTACGGAAGAAATTAGTTAAAATGAAAAGAAGAATAAATGAAAGCTGGAAAAATTTAAGACAATCAATGGATAAACTACTTACAGAATAAAAATGGCACAAACTACCAAGCCAACACAAATCAAACAAATAAAGTAAAGAAAATAGTATTATAAGCCAAACAAAAATCATGGGAAAAATTTGGGAGATTGATTTGGAAAACTAAGAGAACAAACAAAATTTCTATAGTATAACAAAAACATTCAAAACTTAAATAGAATATAAATTGCAAGAAGTAAAATCCAAAGATGCAGAGGTATTGATGGAAGAAGATAAGACTACTAAAGAAAATTTTGAAGAACTTCCAAACACAGGTAGGTACCAAAAAAAATCAGAAGAAGAGAACACAAAAGTACTAGTAAATAGGGAAAAAGAAGAAACGTCAGTTGAAGATTTCAATAATATGGTAGAATTAAACGAAGCAAAGGATCAAGATGCAAAAACCCTGGCTGCGTGCAGCATTTATGGAAAAGTATTAGAACCTCAACTTTCAAATGTACAAAGTGAATTCAAGCCAATGCACAACGGACAAAATTCATTCAAGTACAACAAGTATATGAGAGGAAATTAGGAAAGTACAAAGATTTATAGGTACGAAAAAAGTCTTCCGTATCTTTCGTGTCCATTCACTTCCTTTCATCACTCCACAAATTTATTCAACATCCCACTGTCTTCCATAACTTTCCTTTCTGTCTCAATCATTTCGTACATTCCTATTCCTCAACCCCTTTTTATTGTCTCCTTCAGCACTTTTCTGGTCCAATTTCCTCTATTCCTCTCTCTCTGGATTCTGATTCTGGAATCCTCTCTCTCATCTTCAACTCATACTTCACCACCCTCTTGTTCATTTCTACCGGCATCCTTTCTTGTACCATCTCGTTCAACACTATGTACCCTGGTGTCGACTTTTCCAGCCCCAGTAGCCCTTTAACCTCTTTGCTGTAAATCTACCAACTTCTTGTGCACTTTCATTCCCTGTGCTTCTGAGTTACAGTTAATAGGAGCAATAAAAAGTTTGTATAAGGAGACCAGACTCTCGATTCATTCAGAACTATAAAAAGCATTATTCAAGGTAGTGGTTTAAGCCCACTATTGTTCCTGTGTGCATCGATGTATCAGAGAAAAATGGAAACATTTATAGTAGGATACAAGATGCTGTAATCGTTATGTTTTATGACTGGTCTTAGTGTCGGTCAGTCACGGACATTGGAATTTTATTTCACCATCAGAGATGAAGTTTACAATGTTTTTGACTTTGAATTGGCCTTCTGACCACGTTTCCTTAATCTTTGCGGCAAATGCTGGAATAGGTTTCTAACTGTAAGTCGGTCGTGGCCGAAACCCAAAGACAACACTCTGTAATTGGGTTCGACCCGATGAGGTGACAGAACAAAGTGATAAAATAAAAATATCTTGCATTTGTGCATTTGACGGTGACATCATCCTGTTTGAGGTTTTGAGGTGAACACACATTTAATAAGCATCGTACAAATACTTAGGATGTATAATTATTAGAAGAAGACAAAACATAATGATGGATTGAATAAAATAATTTAAATGGTAAATAGAACATATCACACATTACGAAGCTAATGTTTCGATCACAAGGTAATAGCTAAGAAAACAAGATATCCATCTACATATTGATGAATTTGATGGATAGAACTGGATAATTGTAGAAGACAAATGAGGATTTAAGAAGTAAAATTATGGAAGAATCACTTGAAGACAAGAAATTGATGTGGTTCACACACATAGTAAGAATGGGGTGCCTATTTGATAATATAGGGAGGCCAGGCCGACTGAAAAGAATATAAAATAACCAAGATGAGATGAGTAGAATCTATTTCAACCGATACAGTTGAAAATTGTAACTCAGCCAAATACATCAAGAAAATGTAAAATCAAGGCAATAAGTAAAAAATAAAAAGTATTTCATTTGAGAAAAAACAATTCATTTTTAAGTGACCTGCTTTCCATGCATAGAAGAGTACAATTATTTTTATTTATAACTAAATCTGTTATTGAATCACTGCCAGTTTTCAAGGTTTCCAAAAGACTCAACAAACAAGTGAATAAACATTATTATTTCACCTTGACCAATTGTTATTTAAATGAAAACATCATCAACATTTAATCAATTTGGTCGTAAAGCGTTAAAATCACTAAGTTAATGCAATAAAAACAATTTTAACGATATCCTGCAATTCCTGCATACCTGAATGTTATCTACCCATCTACGAGATCCTACGAAGTTATGAAACGTAAATTACAAAATATTGAACGGTTAATGGGTAAAATCGTTAAAGCTTCACGATTTCGCTCCGAATTAGAAATTTAATTATGAAAATATTTTCCAGAAAGTACCTTTCTACGAAAATACAATGACATATGTTATGTATGTTTCACTCACCTGTGTAACTAATTTTTTTAAGATAAAAGCAAAAATTTTCGCGTTCACTTCACCGCAATGTACAACAATACCACTTCTTTTTACAATAACTTATTTAGCGTTTAATAATAAACATTTTATTTTTAAACCCCGAAAAGGGCACCACTACTATTATAGCACAACAAATTCCCACTAAACGTCAAACAACCATATTTCAGACGTAAAGCGCATGTCTATTTCCCTAACACAACAAAATTCTTGCTGAAATTGCGAAATGTTTCATTCGTTTCATTATACAACCTATTACACATGTGTGCAAGTCGTGTATTTCTTTTGAAAAACGATTATTTTTTATGGACTATACAAGTCCATACTCAAGAAAAAAAGCATTGCATAACACGTTCTTAACGATTTTTCCATTTAAATTACCAAGCTTATTTAAAAATTTAAAGTATAATCTTGGTAATGGTATTAATCGAAAGATGAAATCTATTGCTTTTGTAATATACAGGTTCCTCAAACCACCGCACAGTGGTCCCACCGTAGGTTATAGCCTGAATATCTTGATGATTGAATTAAGACGTCAAACTTCGTTCGAAAAAAAGGCGGTGCACCGCATTTTTTTCCTTTGCACCCTTATTTTTAAATATTCAGGAAAAGTATAAAGTCCTGTTTTAGTGATACAGGACCTAAGTAAACTGTGAGCCAAAAAGAATGAGGACAAGTTGAAACTCCCGCCACGTAATTTAGTAAATTTCGTTATCTTCCGTTGGCAACAGTCATTCGTTGTTCTGCGCTGGCGTTAATTTCGTGTTTATCTATGGTTTATCATACTGTGACTGGTCTCAGAAAAGATTCATTTGAATCAATGACCAAATTAACCCATTTAACCCCCCATCTATGGTTTATTCCATTATCGTAGGGTGACCAGACGTACAGCATTGCGCTGTATTGTCCAGCATTTTTGTAAGCTGTACAGCATTCACGAGTGTACAGCAAAGTCCAGCATTCAGTATGATTTTATAGTAAAATGTCTAGCATTGAGCATGAATGTACAGCAAAACGCCTTTTATGGAGCGAAAGAGCTGTTTTTTTTTNTTTTTTTTTGTCGACATGAAATAATGTAAGGAATAACCTTTTTTTTAATTGACATGAAATAATGTAAGGTATAACATTTTTTTTTACTTGACATAAAATAATAAGGGATAAACAAAATAACAACCTATTTTTTACTCGACATATACTCTTTTAATGTGTGTACAGCATTCATGGTGAGCAAATCTGGTCACCCTAATTATCGCATAGTGTTGACTTGTGCTGTTGTAGTGTGTTTCTTATTTAATGTGACCATTCGTACTAGTTTTAGCAGTACAGTACTGGTTTTTTGGTAATTATTCCTAGTTAACTGTGAAGTGAAACTAGGACTCAAAATTTATTGCTATGAGTTTTAAAAAAAGCGCGCGCACGCGCCGCGTCGCGCTCGCGTGTCAAGTCAAGATGGCGGTCACAGTCTTCAGTTTGTTTTAGTTACTTCTACAGTTGGTTAAGAGTTGACAGATGGTTGAGAGTTAAGGCGGTTCATACATTCATCAGAAAAATATAAAAAATTAAAATTGGAAATGTAGAATAATGCTTAATATAATGTATCTTTTTTTACATCTTTTACATTTATTAAAATCTATTATATTATTATAATGTATTTTTTAGTTTAACCAGTTTTGACAAAATACAAAATGGTGATTCGCTCTGCGATTGGTCGAAATAATTCGGAATCGTTTGTTGGAACAGACCTTCTTTTAAATTTTTCTCTTGCTTGAAGTTTAACTGAAATTCGCCTTGCGACAGGCCAAAGAAATTCATATCAGATTCGTTTGCGATTGTTTGTATGAACAGATGCAATTTTTTAAACTATTAGAAAAACCACCAACAACTAAATTAAAGTCACCAGATTTAGTGTAAAATCCACTAAGTTGGCAACAATGCCAACCAGACGAGCTAACTATCTATGGTAGGAATCATGAGAGCTGGCGCGTCAAGGTCATATTTGAATTGTATGAATCAAGTTTTAGAAATCGCATGTCTATTATAATATATTATGTTATATACATTTACTATATTGCATACTTCATATTTATCGATAATCTATGTGACATAATCTAGAAAATAGGTTAGCACAATGCCGATGACATGTGACATGTCAATCTTGCATTTAATAAAGACGTACGTTTTTGTTGTTCCATATAATTTACATAGCAGACATACGTTTCAGTTTTTATCTCTTTCATCAACATGCAAACCGAATGCGAGAAGGAAACTCGTAGCGTCGAAAATTGTTGCATACAAATGGCCTTGACACGCCACCTCTCATGCATCCGACCATATCTTGTACAGAGTGAGCAACTGGAAGTGACCACCACGTGACCACATACGTCACAAAAATAGTGTATTTTTTTGTTTTACTGCTACCCATACTGCTTATTGTATTTACGTTCTGTCATCTGTCATTTAACGTGTTTGAAAGCGCTAGTTTTTATGTTTCTACAAATTATTTCTGTATTAAATGTATTCTTTTAAAAAGCAATTTATTCTTCTAAGTAAAAAAAGAGTCATTTTGAAGGTATACAAGTACTGATCAAGCTAATAATTTGACAGTTCTCTTCTTTTAAGGTTATATTTATAAAATAGTACCAACTTAGCAATGTCGCCACCTTAAAATTTGAGGTCACGTGGTGGTCCAATTGCTCACTCTGTATATGAAATTGCATGTTATAGGCGTTAAGGTTAGAAATGAATATGTATATAAACATAATAGAAACAACACTCGATAGACTAGAAATGAAACTATTACTAGCGCCACCTCCACAAGGAGAAAAAGTAACCAAAGTTGAGAACCATATAAAGCTTTTAGTTTTATAGATTAACCAAATAATCATAATTTATTTTTAAAAATAAGTATACAGTAACCGAGAAAAACATTAATTTATTTAATCCACATGGTCATTTATTTATTCAACAACACCTTTTAGCTTTTCTTCCAGACTGGCTCAACATCATCATAATTTTCTAACTTAACGAAACAATTTTCCTGCTTTACTTCATCGATTGCAGAACTTATTATACAACCATTTGTTAGAGAGATTCTATCTTCGACGCCTTCTTCCTTATATATGACGGAAACATTGAAAGGTTTCGATTCACTTGATGTCGATTCTTCAAGTTCAGCTTTCACTTCTATCGCAGAAACATTATCTGCTTTTTTGGAAGAATTAATTCCTACTATGCCTATAAATAAACAAAACAATACTGATAACATGAAACAAATACATCAAAATTCTCACCGTACACCACGTTATTTTCGATTCGAAATCTCTCCAAAACCACATTACAACTTTTCGTGCTGAATTTGTTGCAACATTCACTTTTAGCTTCACGTAAACTTACGGAATTGTTATATGGCTTGAGAATAACTTCCTTTTCAGAGTCATTATGAATGTGTTTCATAAAAATGTGACTTTTTAATTTTCGTTTTCCTACAAAAGATTCACCGCACAAGTTGCACGAAAACAACCTTTCTTTCATGTGCATCTTGTAGTGGTTTTTGAGTTGTACTGCGGAGATGAAATCCTTCTTGCATTTATCACATGTAAAGGGAATTTTTTTATGTAGCTGTAGGTGTCTGATTATACGATCCCTACATGTAAAATTTTTCCCGCACTCAAAACACTGGTAACTCCTTTGTCCATTCGTGTGTGTTTTTTTATGTTGCTGTAACATAAATTTTGTACGAAACAGCATCGAGCAATCATCACATTTATGTTTTCTTTCATTCGTATGTATTGTTTTATGTTGCAGTAAAGTAGTTTTTAAACGAAACAACTTCAAGCAAACATCACATTTAAAGTCTTTTTCATTCGTATGTATTTTATTATGTTGCACTAAATAAGATTTTCTATGAAACAGCATCGAGCAAACATCACATTTATGGTTTTTTTCATTCGTATGTATTTTTGTATGTTGCACTAAATTATATTTAAAAAGAAACAGCTTCGAGCAAACTTCACATTTATGCTTTTTTTCATTCGTATGTATTTCTTTATGTTTCACACAATTAGATTTATAAAGAAACAACTTCGAGCAAATATCACATTTATGGGTTTTTTCATTAGTATGTATTTCTTTATGTCGCAACAAAGTACATTTTAAACGAAACCGCTTCGGACAAACATCGCATTTATGTTTCTTTTTATCTGTATATTCGTCATTGTTTTCTGATGTGGTAGACACAACTAAATTACTCGTTTCATACATATCTGCAAAATTAACTATTTATTTACGTAATGATAGAAATAATACCACAATCGACCTCACCAACAGTTTTAATGATGATTATTTCCTCTCAAGAATGAAAAGAACAATCGATGGCAACAACATACAATCGTGCTGAAAAGAAAAGAATTCAATTAGATTTAAATATAATATGATATAAAATACAGAAAATATTATATACAGAGCGGTGCACGAAAAACGGACAGAGTCAAAATTCAAAAACCGCATTGAATTGTTCAAAGCCCGCTATAACCTGGCAGTAAAGAATGTGTTTTATTTTGAAGTGCCCCTCAGCAACGATTGTCAACTTTTCTTACATTTTTTACTGCCAGGTTATAGCGGGGCTTTGAATGTATGTATTAAATTCGACACATATTCTATTTCATCCTTTTCTTCAAACTTTACAGATATCATTTACTTTGTTTTGGAAAAGAATTCTACCAATTTTCATTAGATGAATTCTTCCCAAACTTTGTGATTGATTAAACAATATAGGGGCCCAAAGAATTACTTGGGTATAAATAAGGAGGAGGCGATTTTGAAAATGTCTCAATG
>JAFFZR010014186.1:0-12807 GCA_018397195.1 Lethrus apterus | reverse complement strand
ATTTTACGTTCTACACGAATATTAAATAATATATAGGGTGTTCCATTTAAAATAACAAAGTAAGATACCGTATCGTAAAAACAGAACACCCTGTAGAGTTGAAAATAATTTTGGCACATTGTACATATGAATCTGAATAAATTTTGTTTTATGAACTTCCTTCGTAACCTAACCATTAATGAAATATGAAGCACCGCGTCCAACGTGGGACACTCTGTATACACTGTGTTAATATTTCGAAACGAACAATAACGAATAACAACGAACAAGAACAACAAAACCAACAAATTAGGATTTAATAGTCTCCACCAGGGCCGGCCCTAGGCGTGTACAACGTGTGCAAATGCCACGGGCGGCCAATTCCATAAAACATTTTAAAGTATGATTTTTCAAAACATAAATCGAAAAATTAATGTTTTAACCGCCCTCTACTGTGCGATCTGTTGTTGATTTTTTACAACACGAACGAACTGGTGTTAGAAACGCTCTGCAAGCTAAATACGATGAACAGGAAGAAGATTATGTTGAATTGATGGCGGAAAGAGACGAGTACGAACAAAGAATTTACCAAGAATAGGCGTACATATTTCTAATTAATAGATCGGCGAAAAGAATTCAAAAATGTTGGAAGGATTACCGGGAAAGAGAGCGACTAAGAAAGAAAGCCAAAAAAGCACGCGCTAAAGAAAAACAAGCTGCGAAAGAGACGACTATGGATGCCGGTGGAGAACAAATCGCTGAAGAAAAATGTGAGAAGAAGGGCCAATGCAAGAAATAAAAAGGAAAGAAGGACAAAGGCAAAAAAGTAAAGGATAAAGGTGAACGTGGGGTATTCAGCGGTGTGGATCCGAACGAAGCAATCGAATCAAAATTCCATGGGGACGTTTTTGAAGACAAGTGCAGAGTCTATGCCGACAGATGTACAAGTGGATTTGTAAAAACAATTTTAATGCAAGGCAAACCCATCCCATTACCTTACAACATGTCTGAAATATAATCCCGTTAATCAAAAATAATACGTACATAAAAAAATGATAATAGATACTCCTTTTTTGGGTTTTTTTAACATCCACGTTTTACCCCTACGCTCACGTGGTCATGTCCACTTTTGGTTTTAGGGAACGATGATTTTAGGGGATGATTTTAGGGGTTGATAATTTTAGGGGATGATAATTTAGGGGGTGATTTTAGGGGATGATAATTTTAGGGATGATGATTTTAGGGGATGATTTTAGTGGTTGATTTTTGTGGATGATTTTAGGGGGTGAATTAGGTTCGCGCTCGAACCTAACTCAACCTGTTTGGTTTACGTTCGAACCTGATTCAACCTGTTTAGGTTCACGTTCGAACCTAATTCAACCTGTTTAAAATCAACCTGTTTAAAATCCAGTTCATAGAAACATTACTGTATAACAAAAATATAACAAAAATAAATGCAGGCAACCAATAATACTCCATTCGCTCAGTCCGTCAACCGAACGTGTTCTATTTAATTTGAAGAGCACTGCACTTAAAAAAAAAAAAAAAAACCTATTAAAAAAATATGTATTAAAAATGTTGGAAACTCCCTAAAATACATGTATCCACAAAATATGATCTCATAAGCCATAGATTTATGCCAGCGAAATTCATTTTACGAATTTACTCGAGCGTTCAACATATACATTATTAATATCGTTGTTTCAGAACAATATGTCAAGTTCCGAAAGTTCGGAAGACATGGACCGATGGCATTCCATATTTGCGGCCGTAACCGACAGCGAATTGAGACTGTACGAAAGCGCTCCTTGGTCCGGCGAAGCGTGGCGGGCACCTGCCGAAGCTTATCCACTGATAGCGACCCGTCTTGTTGGATCCGGCAGACGTGCCGAGCTGCCGGAGTTTAGTATTCGTTGCGCCACGTCTGACGGAGTAATAACTCATAATCTTCGCGCCGAAACGCACAGAGACTTGGCCGGATGGGCGAAAGCTCTAGTTAATGGAAGTCATGCGAGTGCCGTTACGCAAAGGGAACTAGTTTGTAGTAAGTACTTGTGATTATTTGTGTTGTATTTTTTCCAAAGAAAGCTTTTAATGGCTGACGCAAGCCCCTATTTTTTTATTCAAATTAAAAATTGGGTTTCTCTTGAAAGGCAACTCAAATCCACAAACAACAACACAAATGTAACGAGGAAATTGAGGAACAACGAAAACAAAAGAAATATTGAAAATGTACCCAAGGAACAAAACAGAAGAAAATTATAACAAGTACAGACAAGTTCAAGTAACTACAAAAACAACTATAAAAGAGAAAACGAGGAAATCAAACAGAAGTTAACAACAAAGTGAATCGAAAGCTATTCCGCGAAATATACAAAAAAAATGAGAAAAAGGAAAATATAACAAGCAACAAAAAACAAAGAAAAAATATATAAAGATGGAGAAGCAATGGGCGCGTTCAGCCGCGGCCAGCGATGGGCCTGCGCTGTGACAGCAGCCAATTGAACGCCAACTCACTGAATGCATGTTGTCGTTCATTGGCTGCTATCATAGTGCTGACCCGGCTGAACGCGGCCAATGTTTTCAAGAATCCAGCAAAATCCTTTCCGTTACTGAATATGACTGTTCAGTGCATTTTTTTGTTTTCTGACATATACACTTAAATCCTAGTGTTTTCATCTTCTTGATTTATTTCCAATAGGTTTGTTCCAACAAACGATTCAGATGGATTCCGGATTTTTTCCACCTATCACAGAGCTTATTTACTTGAAGTTATGCACAAATGAAATTGAATGTTTTTATTGGTAGATGAAATCCCGAATTTAGAACTGTTTGTTGAAACAGACGTAATATAGTGGTCGTTCAGGTTGTAACATTTTAGAACGGAAATGAAACCAAAATTTTAAGAAAATTATATATAATTATAGCAGTGCTTTATTAGTTATTACAATTATTTGCTTAAAAAGAAATATAATTTTTATTCATACCCCTCGCTGGGTACGCCCATGCTCCAAGAATATTACATTTTCATGCCTTCATTAGTTATCACTTGCATTTAATATCACTTGCATCATGCTCTCTCATCCACACTTCCTAGATTGCCCTTTCTTCCTCTTGTCTCCGTTCTATTGTCTCCGAAGCAATTTAAATGTTTTAATTTTAACTAAGGTGACCAGATTTCGAAGTTCGAAATTCGAGACGCTATATACAGTATGTCCCCGGATCGAGTTTACAAGAGGGAAAAAATTATCTCTGATTTTACAAAAAAAAATGTCAAAGGAAAAAGAATTTTTGCTTGATTTGAAACCCCCATTTATGTTATCAAAACCTTAATCCGACTAGTGTGTACTCATTTTTCATAATTTAAATTTGTTAAATCTGTTTAGATAGCAGGTGTTACCTGTTGACAATTAATTGAAATAAACAGAAATAAAAACAAAATATTGAATGAAGTTTTATTTTTGATTTTACATAAAAATTCATAATAAATCCAAAATAGTCGAAAACGTTGACTCGCCAGAAAACATGATGTAACGATGAAAATTTCGATTTGTGATAATTCCACCACCCATCCATAGACAAAAATAAAGTCGTTTTGCATGACAAAACGTGGTCTATAAGATTATAAGCATGAAACTTATAATTCTTTAAAACTGTTTGTAAGACTTTCTGATTCCTGTCTGGAGCTCCCTTTTTCTTAAAGAAATTTTTCGTCATTATGTCTTTTCTTTTTCTGCAGAGTCTTCACTGAGCCTGTTTCTTCAACCGTACCATAACAAATCATTCTAAAGTCAAGATTTTGTACTTATTTAAGATTACGATATTTCTGACCTTTAAATTGTTTGCCGCTAGGCAACAGCTAATATGTAATCAAATTTGTCCCAAAAAAATGTCCAAAAAATTGACAAAAATTTTTATTACATAAATGGGAGTTTCAAATCAGCAAACTTTCTTTTTCCTTTGAGATTTTTTCGTAAAATCAAAAATAAAAATTTTTTCCTCTTGTAAACTCGATCTGGGGACTGTATATATGTTTCACCAGGTAAGGATTTAAATTCTAAAATTTTTACTCTAACTCCATCACTTTTTCGGGACAATTCGGGACAAATGCTATAAATTCGGGACCAAAAAACAGGTTGTGAAAAATCGGGACAGGGATTGAAAATTCGGAACTGTCCCGGGAAATTCGGGACGTATGGTCACCTTAATTTTAACACTAATCTGTTTTTGTGAAGACCGGGTACACAAAAATGTTCTCATCAATTTGGTTGGTGCCAGTCTTGCGAATGTCGGAACTTCCTTGAAGTGTTGCCAACTCGTGGGAAATTTCCCATATATGAACTTAAGGAAAAAGGGAAGATGAGTGATAAAATGGGAAATTCCAAGCGTTCGACAAATTTTCAGTTATCCGTTAAAAAAGATCAACGTTTCGTCTGGTATTAGGGAACAAAAATGAATTCGTCAAAAAAAGAACAGGAATTGGTTGGCGACACTGCTTTGATTTGACGTAAACAGTAAACATAACCTCAACACACCATAATGACAAACAACTTGCAAGAGGTTTTTAAATTATTAATTGTCACAAATAAAGCAATTATTATACAGTGTGATCGAAAAAACAATTAGTCAAAGTAAGCCACGAACAAAAATCAGCATGTCTTTTCTTAA
This sequence comes from Lethrus apterus, assembly GCA_018397195.1. NCBI lineage: Eukaryota > Metazoa > Arthropoda > Insecta > Coleoptera > Geotrupidae > Lethrus > Lethrus apterus. The sequence goes on along the minus strand of JAFFZR010014186.1, from coordinate 8,160 downwards.
ATCACTCTTTATTTCTTAATGTCAAACTGACGTTTGTCAAAACAGTCCAAACAAAAAATCAAAGCTTTTGGAATCCTGCTTTAGAAATGGAAATGAAACAGGAAACGGTGAACGACAATATTCTAACGTTGCCTTTTTCATATTCAGTAATCAAATTTTCACACATGTTGTTAACCGATACATTTAAACGTTCTAGGATGTTTATGGAAAGGTAGACCATCGCAATTGGTTATCCACTACGAAAATGGGTTCACATTACTCGAAGCTGGAACAGGTTCGAGAACGTTGTGGAGATACCCCTTTGATAGATTAAGAAATTCCTCGGATGACGGAAAACGAATATTATTTTTGGACTTCGGAGGCGAAGACACCGAAATAGTAAGTAATAATCAGTGCGTTCGAGAGACAACTAATAACTTTCTTTATAGGAACTCGACATGGAAGGTTGTCCGAAACCGATCGTGTTTATCCTACACAACTTTTTATCTGCCAAAATACATCGACTGGGTTTATACGCGTAGCTGTAGATCATTTTTATGTTTATACATAATAACAGCAAAAAAATATTTTGTCAATTAGTAGATAAATACAACTTGATACATCTTTTGTACTCGTCTCGTATGCTATTTTAGGTATAACTAATAACGTAGCCAAAATTCTACACATTCTAGCCGAGTAGAATGTAAATTGATTAGCATCGTCAGTATTGGTCTATTTGAAATTTGTGCCTTTAATGTACGTTTTATATTTTCCGAAAGTGGTACAAAATGATACTAATGTTCTTTCATTAGTTGAGTATTTCACAATGCGTTGTCGGTATCATCAGTATAACATTAAATTATAATTGGTCAATATACCAGGTGTTTCAAGTTATCAGGACACTAACTGCTAACTTTGTTATTTAGAACTACATAGTCCGTTAAATTAGCAAAGATGCAGTGATTTTTCTGCTGATCACATTATTTTTTTTTTTTTATATGGATCATTGCAATCAGAAAAGGGAAAAATATAACAAGCAACAAAAAACAAAGAAATAATATATAATTAATGGGCCAGCGCTGTACCTGCGCTCTGACAGCAGCCAATTGAACGCCAACTCACTAAATGCAAGTTGCCGTTCATTGGCTGCTGTCATAGCGCTGGCCCAGCTGAACGCGGCCAATGTTTTCAAGAATCCAGCAAAATCCTTTTCCGTTACTGAATATGACATTTTCTCTTTTTTTCTTGAAATATACACTTAAATCCTATTGTTTTCTTTTTCTTCTTCATTTATTTCCAACAATAATTTATTCCAACAAACGATTCAGAACGATTCCGGATTTTTTCCACCTGTGTATAAGAAGATTTTGTAGAGAATTTCATTTTCTGCCGTTACATAAACATACAGGGTGATCCATTTAAAAAAATATTATTATCTGAGTTGGCTTTGAAAGGTGATGAGCAATTGTTTTTTTTTTATGTGCACCATTGCAATAGTACCCCGATAATTTGAAACATCTGGTATAGACTTGCTATTGATCACTATATCTGATGTATAAATCATTCCTAAATATTTACTTTGTAAATTTAAATATATAAAAATCTTAACGAAATTTCTGAATTTTGGAAGAATTGAAAATTTATACAATTCTTTGCTTTTTCTAAACAGTTGGGCTTGGCTGTTTCATTTCCTTGCGTATATTTCTTTCATCCTATTCATCCATCTAATGCAAACCTCGTCGAATCTCTTCCTTTCTTTTTACCTCCATTTTCAACTCTAGGATCGATGGTTTATTTTTTTCATAAAGTGAACATCAAAGATTCTTATATAAAATATCTTAAAAATTTACTCTACGTACGAATTTATTCGTGAAAGTTCCATTCTACGACAAATGATAGTCGATTTCCAAAACAAAAAGGAAATTATGCTCGTATTGCATCTTTAGAGTTTGATTTATAATCCAATTCAACTTGACAAATTGTTATTTTTTTAAAGATTATTTTAGCCTTTACTTAAGTTTGAAGAATGGAAAAACTCTGCTTTGATCTGCGGTCCGACGCACCCAAAGAAACTACTCACAGTGGCGGCGATTATATGAGTGCAATTTACCCTTTGCCATGTAATCGCCGCCACTGTATTTAATATAAAAAAAAATTTGTTCCATTTAATCCCCCACCAACAGCATGTCAGTTAAATGTTTTAGACAAAAAAATATTAGCCCTTATGTTCTTCCTTGATCTGAACTTTATTGCAATTAAAAAGTTTATCAAGCATTTAAAGTATCCAAATTAAACGTTAACAATAAAATTATGGAAAATTTTACATGGAAATTGTAGTGTGATCGAAATAAATTAGTCAAAGTAAGCCATGAACAAAAATCGGCATGTCTACTTAAACCACTATTTATTTCTTAATGTCAAAATGACGTTTGTCAAAAATGTTGTCTAAACAAATCAAAGCCTTTCTTTTAGAATCCTATTTTAGAAATGGAAATAAAACAGAAAACAGTGAATGGCAATATTCTTACGTTATTAACAATTTGATTTGTCTGGACATTTTTGACAAACGTCAATTTGACATTAAGAAATAAATAGTGGTTTAAGTAAAGACATGCCCATTTGTGTTCATGGCTTACTTTGACTAATGTTTTTTTTTCGATCAAACTGTACTTTTCTATGATTTTAAGTAAAAATTCAATAACAATGTTTAAATAAATAGGCTAGATGTCCTTTTTTTTATTCGTGTACTTATCCCTATGTTGTTGCAACATGGAAATTAAATGATTATGTTATAATTTATAATATATAATTATATTGCTGTCTTCTCCGGCCGCCTTCACCTTCTTGAGTTTTTTACACTTCCTCCCACATTATTTCTTCGGTTACTTCTTGTTACCATCTTCCCTAAGTCTTTCATCCTCCCGATTACCCTATTTCCATCCTCATCTATAAAATTTTCCTATCCGTATCGACTTATCCTTTTATATATTATTCTTTATGGAGATTAATAATATAAACTGTTTTAAAACCAAATACATTTGAAACTCAATACCAAAGATATCCCCCATGCACAGAATGTGTAATAGCAAGTCTTTCATCGAAATCACCGATCAAAATACATATTTTGCTTTAATTACATTACCTCATATTTTTAAACAATAATTTTATATAATATAGTACCATATTTTTATGTATTTATACGAGGACCACATTTTGAGGTCTAATGTTTTATAGTGTGATCGAAAAAAAATTAGTCAAAGTAAGCCATGTACAAAAATCGGCATGTCTTTACTTAAACCACTATTTATTTCTTAACGTCAAATTGACGTTTGTCAAAAATGTTGTCCAAACAAGTCAAAGTTTGTCTTTTCCTGCTTTAGAAAGGAAATAAAACAGAAACGGTGAATGGCAATATTCTTACGTTACTTGTTATGAAGAATTTCAGAAGCATTTTCTTATTGAAGCAGCTGAATATTCTGACAAACGTCGGTGGTTTAAGCAGACAAGCCGATTTTTGTTCATGGCTTAGTTTCGACTAATTTTTTTTCGATCACACTGTGTAATTTTTTCTATATAACGAATATCTTCCGACATATTCAATGAAGTATTACAACATAAACGACAGAAACTGTCCATTTTTAGATTACTCGTAACTAAAATTGATGTATGCGTAGCTTTTTACTGGTAAATAGTAAAATTATCGAGGGTAAGGTTAGTGACTTTCGTTTGTGTATCTATCGTTGCATTGTATTATAGCAATAAATGTCAAAGCACCGTCAATAATAATAAAAACTAATACATACATGAGTTTATTTCCTAGCTTGTTAGAATTTTGTAATTAACTGGATTTATAAATGAAACGACCATTTAGAATTTTAATTTTATCGATGATAATGACATATAAAGGTAAACAAATAATCCCAATGGGGTCGTTTTCTTTAACAGACAGGTTCGGGTTGCTGTATCATAAGCAAATTGAAACGTTTCTTTATGGTTATCCGTTGACGAGAGTATTTATCTTCAGGTGAAAATCGAGCTACAAAGCGCAAAATTAAGTCATATAATCCACAAGTAAAACTTACTCACCTGGATGAGCGGAAAATGTTGGTTTTCCTTTCGGATCCTTTTTCTACGGAAACATACAAAATCACATAACCTTAACACAATGTGCTTTGTTTACTTACTTGCAATGTATACACGCGTTCACCATTAGAATCCACATAATACATAAGATACATGATTTTTGTATGAATGCCTAATACACAAAACTGTGATAAAAATTAAAGATTCAATAGAATGTGATTTGCAGGTTAGGTTAAATATTTAAATAGAAAACTGCATATCCCTTATGTTAGAAACAAACCATTTTAAATGATGCGGGCGATAGCCGAACTAACAAAAAAGAGCGGGTAATTTAAAAATTGTGCATTATAAGAGTTCTCAAAATTTAATGCCGTAGATGGCGCAACCATTAAATCTGCAAACGAATGTCGGTATAAAGTGCTCTCCGATATAATAAAAATAAATAATAATAATAAAATATAATATTAGTGTCAAATTCTTGGTTGAATATGTTTGAAATAATACTTATCTTTTATTCTTGATCATCAACCAGTAAAACTCAAAGTGCAATAAAATATATTTATTACAACACACCAAATATAATATAAAAATGTGTTTCGTAATCTTTATCAAGCAATAAATATATTTGACGTTTGTTATATTTTACTATGGTAACCTTTTTATAAAAATAGTTTACTATGAATTTGTTCCATCAATTAGTTCAAAATAAAATGATCAAAATCCACAGCTTCTTTTTCTTCATCTTTCGTAAAGGTATCCATGATTATTAACTGAAAAACAAAAACTTTAATTCCAAATTATTTATAAAAGAGTTGGATTTAACGGGCCGACAAAAAAAAACGCAAATTAACGGGAGAAAAGATTTTTTGAACAAGCTAAAAATTTTTTATGCTACATTCAATTAATCATGCGACAGAAAAATATTTTACACAAAAAAGGTAGATTGCACGCCAGAAATATACAGGCTGTCCCAGATAGTGTTCTCACTATTGGGATCTCGTAAACTGTAAGAGATAGAGAGTTGGTTAAATGAGACAAAATGTGCGCAACATCATGGCCTACTTACCAAAAAAAAGAAACATTGAAAATAATGATCGGTATGGACGCTACACGCAAAAAAAGAAAAAATGGCATTTTAAATTTTCGCTTGTAGCTCAGTTCGATGAAAAGATACCGAAATTAGTATTTTAACATTATTAAGGTACTTTTTTACGTAGATTCCGAATATGTTACTCTAATCTAAATATCTTTTATAATTTTTGAGATTTAATAGCTAACTTTCTTATTTTAAATACAAATCGTAGGTGGCTTTGATTGTATCTAAGAGAACATAACTTACTGTTTTCAATAATGTATAACACTTTGGGTTTATTTGTAGAAATAACAAAGTTATTAGAATAATTCGCATATTTTTTTCTTTTACCTACCTACCTGTTCCTGGAAACAAAGTAAGTGATTAAAAAGTAAATAAAATACTAATTGTACATAATTAATTTTTTTCAAATTTTACCCAAATTTCTTTCTTTAGATGACGAATTAATTTTTTATGGGATATCCTTTCAATGATAAAAATTGACATGCATAGTTAATTATGCAAATTTCTCATAAATTTTAAATTTTGTTAGCGTGTAAAAAAATTCCTTCGACTGTTGCCACATAGACGCACGTAAACATTGCTAATTATGGTACTGTGATCGCACAATGAATTATTATTATTTTTATAAGTGAATCTTGGCATCTTAAAATAATCCGCTCGTCAGTGTTAATTTCATAGGAATTCGTTGTTCGTAGATGTACCGTTAGTTACGTTTCGTCCTCGTCCCCACGTTACCATAAGGAAAAACTGAGACACTAATTTACAAGAGTTGTGGATTTGTTAATGATGTTATTCTCTGACGTTGACCCGTGCCAGATTGTTTACACCTGGGATGCAAGCGAACGCCGACAAAGGCAACGATGCCGCCCGCAAATGTCAAATATGTAACTCTGGGGGTCCTTCTAGTGATTTATCAAACATTTTGATCTTTGCATACTTCCTGAAATATTTCGACACCACCCTATTATATCGATATGTAGATAAGATAAAATATTTTTTTCTTATATTCATGATTACATACAGCCTATTCACGGGAATATTCTACAATAGCTAACTTTTTTATTTAAAGAGATACAAATTTGGTTAAATGGTCAAAGTTTAAGTACCTTGCAATGCGCATTTCGCGTTACTAAGATACAAGCACAACGATTAATTTTTTAAATTGAATATCCTGTATATTTTTATATTTTTAAGTTGCTCTGGTTGGCTGCTATAATTAATTATAAGACAATTTTTTTCTAAAACCGCTATTAAAAGAGTTTTGGAGAAAATAATTTTGCAAATTTCATTAAAATTATAAATAGTGGTAAATAAATAATATACAGGGTGTTTCACTGGTAGGGAATTCCTTAATAACTAGTAAACAGTGACAGATAGAAAAAAAGTTTCTACAAATAGTTGTAGGATTATGATTGGTCTATAATTTAAAAATAATGATATGTATACAGAATGTTTCATAACTGTGGTATAGACTTCAATTTTGTTTTTTTAAATACAATACCCCCAATATTATTGTATATTTGGAAGTACCAATAAAATATGAACAAAAAAGATATAACATACTTTATCCCTAAACTCGTTAATTTCCGAGATATTTTGGATTTTCTGAAAATTATGTCACTTACATTGTTTGAAAAAAGCGGTTGTATTTTAATTACCTTTTAGAATAAGTGAACGAAATTTTGAAATGTCTTAGTAGAGACCTACTTACACCTTCAGATGTCTTTACAGTTATATTTTAATATACTGGGTGTTCGTTCCTAACNATTTTTCTTCTCCCAATTTTTCCTCTTTAATAATAATAATAATAATAATAAATTTTATTCATGTTACCAGTGGTATTGAATAATGAATACATATACTAATTTCTGCAAAATTAAGCTATACAAAATTTCGTAAGACTCAACTATTAATTTATACAGGGTGTTTCACTGGTAGGGAATTCCTTAATAACTAGTAAACAGTGACAGATAGAAAAAAAGTTTCTACAAATAGTTGTAGGATTATGATTGGTCTATAATTTAAAAATATTGATATGTATACAGGATGTTTCATAGCTGTGGTATAGACTTCAATTTTGTTTTTTTAAATACAATACCCCCAATATTATTGTATATTTGGAAGTACCAATAAAATATTAACAAAAAAGATATAACATACTTTATCCCTAAACTCGTTAATTTCCGAGATATTTTGGATTTTCTGAAAATTGTGTCAACAATGTATGTTTGAAAAAAGCGGTTGTATTTTAATTACCTTTTAGAATGAGTGAACGAAATTTTGAAATATCTTAGTAGAGACCTACTTACACCTTCAGATGTCTTTACAGTTATATTTTAATATACTGGGTGTTCGTTCCTAACACGTAAATTCAGTCAAATTGAATTGGGCATATCTCCATTTTTTTAAATACAACACCCTGTATATATTTAGATCATTCAATTCCTATTAATAGGTGCTTTGATTTTTATTAAGCACATCCTATGTCTATCTCTTCTACTTTTCAAGTTATTATGGTTTTTATTAAATTTCCTTTATTTCGGTCGTATTTAAATTCTTAGCAGGCGATGATTTTAAAAATGAAGGTCGGAAAACAGAGAGACACTTGGTTAATATTAGAAATGACAAAAAAATTTATAAATAAACGAACTATAAACGAATATAAGTAAACAAATGATAAACAAACAATAACAAATAACACTAAACGAACTAAAACAGGAGATTTTGTCTAACATATATTTGTAGTCTATTTCTAAAAGATGTTGTATTTACATTTAGCAACATTTCTTCACTGACACTGGCAAACGCGTTTCTAATTCTAATTTTCATTTCCTCCAAACTTTTTAGAGGTTGACGTTAAACAAATTCCTTGACATAACCCCACAGAAAAAATCAAGTTTAGAACAGGATTATTAGACAAAATAGCGGTTAGGTATATCGAAAACCTCGTGTTTTAGTTCGTTTTCTAATCTGTTATTCAACAGTGTTATTTGTTACTGTTT
>JAFFZR010014185.1:0-12468 GCA_018397195.1 Lethrus apterus | reverse complement strand
CCGTGACTGCGCCATTTAACACTTTAATAAAACGTTTGGAATTTTTAAAAAGTGTTTTTATTTAACAATCTAATTTTATTACATACAATAATCGATAATTAACAATAATACGACAAAGTATCGCGACGTTTGAGTAATTACTAAATAAAAATCTCTAATAATCTGAGCTACGTGCGTTTTTATATAAAACACATCTCTAATTCGCGCGTCAGCATCTTCTTCAAGATCGCGCGGCTGTCTCATGTGTTAACTATATTACTTACATCCAATGAAAGAAGCGGATTGTTTTAAATTTAGTATGCCTTGGAAATGTTGAACGAAAAAAAGAAAAGAAAACAAAAAGGCTTGAAGCGTCCATCGACGAAGAAGCACCTCCATATCATGGTCATTGAGTAAAAGTGTTGTAAATAACTTTGAAATCAAAGTATAGTGAAAAATAATTAAAATAAAGTGATTAACGTACCACCGTGAACATTCAGAAACGTCATATTGAAGTATTGTTAAGAAAACAGCGTGAAGATAGGAGCAGCTGAGATATCACGAATACGGTATTTAAAGCGCTTATTTTGAATTTTCATATTATAAAAATGTCATTCATGTAAGAATAATCAAAAATTTTAAATTTTCGATATTTATGTTATTGCGTATTAATTTAATTATCAAGCGTGGGTAGTAACAGTTTAATAATCTGACCATATGATGGCGTTGTAATCAATTTTATCACAAGGCTAATGTTTTTAATAAACAAAATAATCTGTTGATACTAGATTTGAATAATCAGATGGCGTTTTAGTTGTTTTAAATTTTCAAATTAATATTTTAGTCCGGGAGCCGGTAATACTGCCTGGTATGTGATCGTTCCTATGGACCATATCCACATAAAACGAAAGTTCATAGTCACCTTTAAACCAAATGGATAGGTTGCCTCGATTCCCATGGCACCAAAGTTGTTAAATAGCTTAATGTTTTTCTTAATTTTTCAAATGCAATGCAATTTGTCTTGTGAAATTGGCGATTTTCGCGACTGGGAAAAGGTGAAAATTGTATAGTTCGGAGACGGAAGACGCTTATTTTCGAAAGACATGGCGTCGGGACGGTTCGGTAGCGTCGGCATGTCGCGACGAAAAAGTGGTATTTTTGACAGCGAAAGTGACAGATGTTCGAGGTATGCGGCAAATCGCGCGGTTGCACCATGCATTCGCCGCTCCTTTCGTCGATCGCATACCGATTGTTGTGTACCCATACTATGGTGTCATTTTTCGAGTATAGTATGGGTACACAACAATCGGTGTGCGATCGACGATAGGAGCGGCGAATGCATGGTGCATCCACGCGATTTGCCGCATACCTCGAACATCTGTCACGTTCGCTGTCAAAATACCACTTTTTCGTCGCGACATGCCGACGCTACCGAACCGTCCCGACGTCATGTCTTTCGAAAATAAGCGTCATCCGTCTCCGAACTATACAATTTTGACCTTTTCCCAGCCGCGAAAATCGCCAATTTCACAAGACAAATTGCATTGCATTTGAAAAATTAAGAAAAACATTAAGCTATTAAACAACTTTGGGGCCATGGGAATCGAAGCAACCTATCCATTTAGTATAAAGGTGACTATGAACTTTCGTTTTATGTGGATATGGTCGATAGGAACGATCACATACCCGGCAGTATTACCGGCTTTCGGACTATTTGTTGATAGAATAATATTCTAAATTTGTTAACCTCAATTTACTTTCAACTGTCAAATAATAAATTGTCAATCTCAAAGTTTTACAATTTTATTTGAAATTTGGTTATTTAACATAAATATTACAGATTCAGTTTACTTTTATAATATTTTCGTATGATATGGCGCCCTTGGGTAAATGCAAAAGAAGATAAATTTATAAAGAAAAATTTAAATCTTATATTTAAAAAAGAGGAAAAGCGGCAAACTTCAAATTTGACGGAATCCACGGAATAACGATTATTCGATAAATAAAGATTAATGGTTACTTTAATAGGAGATTGAAATACAGGCCCATAATTTAAAATGTGCAATACTAATGCGATATAAGAAAGGAAATGAGGTATGTTTCAAACTTATTATTCTTCGCAAAAGAATTGCGAAATTGCCCAGCGGAAATACCTTAAATCATACCCGGAAAGGAAATAGCTGCATAGAACTTAGCAACAATTTTAAAATATGCCCTTCTCCCGCTTCCAATCAATACTACCTCCTTTCTTAAACCTGCAACTATTATGGTAATGGCCCGCCGTCATATTCCCGCTATAACATGTGATCTCTTCAACTTTTGCGATTGTTTCCTCCTTGTATAAATGTTCTTTTGTGATTTTTGCGTTTCCGGGTGTGATTCAAGGTATCTCTAACTGACAATTTCGCTTTTCAGATGAAGAATTAATATGCAACAGTTATCTCTCTTTATTTCTCTTCATTAGTGTAGGATATATTAAAGCAAGTGTAATACAACTGATATTAACAAAACATTTGTTTTCACGGCACAAAGACTTTATCAACATGACCAACTAGGATTACTCTATGCTTACTTTTAACTTTTCGTAATATTGTCACATCAAATTCAGCAAGCAATAATGTATGACGGATGGCTGTATTGAGAAAAATTTTATCTTACGAGCCGAAAATCAAATATGACGTCCATAAGAAAATATAAACTTATGGACACCTGTAAATATAATTCAGGTTTACAGGTCATTTAGGCCCTTAGCTTTTATTTGTTTGGCTATTCCTATTTCTTCCTGTTCCCTGATTTTCCCATCCAGGATTCGACTCCATTTCCATTGAGATCTTCCTTCATGCATTTTCGTTTTGCTTTTAGACTCAAAATGATTCTATTCGTAAGGCGATTTATACACAGAAAATTGCCCCACATGGTCAATTGGCAAATTTCATGGGTGTCGAAGAAGGTGTTCGAAGGATGAGAGAGGAATTTTTTGCTTTTCACACGGAATTTTCATCAGCATATAAAGTCGTCGCTGATATGTTTCAAGAAAATGAAAAATGTGCATTGCGAGAACTAAACTATTGGCGCAATCTTCTTCCTATGAAGATGGCAACAAAGAACTCAAGCTATAAAGAAATAATCAAAGTTGGGTAAATAATATTTTCTTGTCAGTTGTTGAGATACATATTTGTCTATTAGATTTAAAATGCACTTTTAATAAGTAATATTAAAACTTCACAATTGTTAATCTTGTGTGTTTTCTTCTTATTTATTGACAACATTTATTTTATTTTATTGCCACCTCAACAGGTCGAACCCAATTACAGAGTGTGATCTTTGGGTTGCGGCCAATGTTTGACAATAGAATTCGTGCACATAATTTATTAAAAATCAAAAGTTCATCTAAATCCTGGTTTTCCAAACGTTTTCATTAGCGGATCGGGCCACATTTAAAATTGCTCTCATGATATCGTTACTTTTAAGGCGGCTTTCCATTATAGACATATTCAACAAAAATAATAATATTTATAGAACTATTTTAATGATTAAAATATTCGTTAAGAAAATTGTAATTTTACGAATTTCGCGTTCGAAGTACGAAGCATCACTTTGTTCCAACGATGTTTGCATTCTTCAAAGGCTCCCTGGAACTCCACAGCTGAAAGAATCTGTAAGATGTCGGTCGTAATTCGTTTCTGCTCCTCCGCTCGTGACACCTTTCAATTTGGTGAATAGAAACACGATGCCAAATCAGGTGAGTAAGGGGGTACTGTAAACTTTCATCCTATTTCAGGCGAAAAATTTGCGAATATTGAACTGTATGGGCCGAAGCATGCGTTTTAGTAATTCTATAAAGTATTCTTTATTAACAGTTTGCCCAGTTGCCACAAATTCCCAGTGTACGATCCTTCGAAATTCGTCACAAAAAAAACACAATAATCACCGTTAGTAAACGATAAAGCAGTCGGAGATAGTAATCTCGATCATACTCATCTGTGATGACGCGAGAAAGAATTTCTTCGTCAATATGTCGGCAATTTTGATCCACAAATAGGTTCACACAAACTGTGCGCAAGCTGAGATCTTGTGTTAAAATTAGACGAATTTACTATTTACTCATACGTTACCAAACGTTTGGCGGCCGCTTTCGTGGTTATAAGACAATCAGCAGCCAACAATTGTTCCACTTTCCTCACGATACATAACGCACGAGATGTAACAGCACTTCCGGTCCTGTCGTCATTGATCGATTCTCTACCATCCTTGCAAGGCTAATATCAATTAAAAACCGTGGCACGCTTCATAATTTAATGAGACATTTAATGTTCAGTCTTTGCTCACGTAAAGTATCACGTAAAGTGTGACAATTAAGTAACGGACTACGCATGCCCAGCTGTTAGGCTTGGAGAGGGGGAATGAGGATGGAATGTAGTTAACCTTGATGCTTGCGGCGCAGGTAATGCCATATTGCGTCTCTCTATCATGTTTAGTTGTTTGTTACTCCTTTCTTGAGTAGATCGTTGTTTCGTCGGAGTGCCGCGATCATGATAAGCTTAAAAATCGATCAGCGCATTAATCTCAACTTCCTCGTGAAGTTAAAAAAACCTCCAACTGAATGTTTTCAATTGTTGAAATAAGTGTTTGGCGATAATTGCATGTCACGCACTCAGATTTTTGAAAGACACAAACGATTTTTAGAAGGTCGGGAGGAGGTTGAAGATAATGAACGTTCTGGTCGACCTGGGACATCAAGAATTGATGAAAACATTCAGAAAATTAATGAAAATGTGCGGAAATACCGACGGTTGAGTATTCGGATGATGGCAGACATGACAAACATTGACAGAGAGACAATAAGAAAAATTTTGCATGAGGATTTGCTAATGACCAAAGTTTACGCAAAAATTGTACCAAAAAACCTGACACGTGAGCAGAAGGAGAAAAGGAAAAGCATCTGCTCTGACCTCATGGAGCGATTCACAGCAGAGCCTGAACTGATAGAGAAAGTCATCACATGTGACGAAACGTGGATTTTCCAATTCAACCCTGAAACAAAACGTCAATCCATGCATTGGAAGACTCCCACTTCGCCAAAGAGCAAAAAAGTTCGAAGGAGCAAGTCGAAAGTGAAAGTCATGTTAATCGTTTTTTTTTTTTTTCGATATTAAGGGTGTCATGATTGAGTGGGTGCCTCAGGACCAAACAGTAAACTACAGGTACTACATTGAGGTCCTGATGAAGCTGAGAGAAAGGGTGAGGAAAAAAAGACCATATCTGTGGAAGAACAACTCATGGATACTGCACCAGGAGAACGCACCGGCGCACAATGCAGTCAGTCTCTGTGAAGCAGTTTTTAGCGGAAAAGCGAATAACTGTGGTCGAACATCCGCCGTATTCACCAGATCTCGCTCCATGCGACTTCTACCAGTTCCCAAAAGTAAAAAGTGCACTAAAAGGAACACATATTTTCGGTCTGTAGAAGAGGTCAACGCAAAAACGGCAAGCTTACTGCACAGGGTGACACTTGAAGATCTGCAACACTGCCTCGGACAATGGAAAATACGTATACAGCGATGTTTAGATAGGCAAGGGGGGTATGTTGAAGGGGATTAAAGTAGATAGGCTATGCGGGTTCTGGCCCAAAAACGCGGGTTATTTCTTATGGAGGTCCCAAATTACATTTAAGTAGTAATAGATGGTTCTTGTTTGGGTTTTTTTAACACCCACGTGGCCATGCCCATTTTTTACCCCTACGTTCACGTGGCCATGCCCATTTTTTTGGTTTTAGGGGATGATGATTTTAGGGGGATGATTTTAGAGGATGATAATTAAGGGGGTGCTTTTAAGGGACGATAATTTTAGGGATGATTTTAGGGGATGGTGGTTTTAGGGGATGATTTTAGGGATGATAATTTTAGGGGATGATAATTTTAGGGGTTGATTTAGGGGATGATTTTAGGGGATGATGATTTTAGATGATAATTTAAGGGATGCTTTTAGGGGATGATAATTTTAGAAGTGATTTTAGGGGGTGGTGATTTTAGGGGTGACTTTAGGAGATGATTTTTGGTGGAAGTTAAATTGTTTCTAATAGGAAAATGTGTCAAAGTATGCAAAAATCATTAAATTATCATTAGACTGAATTATGATTGGTCAATGAATTTTAATGAAAAGTAATTTTATTGTTATGTTTATTTTTATGTTATGCGCCGTATCGAGCAGATGATGCAATCAAAAAACAAGTATCAACCTGCACAACGGCCCTGTCATCTAAAAACAAACTACAGTTCAATTTTGCATGCCGGTGCAGATGACTCAATCATAAAACAAACGTTTCAATTATTTTATTGCAACACCGAGCGGATGACGCAATACGGGCCGGAAGTTAAACACGCAAAACAAGTTCCGACCTGCAAAACTGCTCTGTCAGCAAAAACAAACGCAGGTGCGAAATTTAAATTTAATCAAATCTGAAAAACATAATGTTAGCACAATTACTCAAACCAAAATTGTGCTTACCCATCACGACGATAAGCGCTATATAATAAAGGAAAATGTTGAAACACTACCATGGAGGCACTATGCAGTTACTAGTATCTAAGAAATTTTAAAAATTGTTAGTGTAGAGTGCAAAGTGCAAAATGTCGCTCAATTCGAATTTATTTAATTGTATTATGTTTAATAATTGTTTATACATAGTATTTTGTATAGATTTTTAATAAATATGTTTATTTTATAGCGTATTTTATTCTATCTCTGTTATACACATTGTTACTACTTTGTCAATGAAAATTGCAACATCATCTAAAAAACCAGTTATGGTCCTCTAAGTGAACGAACGAACCGATTGCCGATTGACAAAGCGTCAGTTTCCTCGATACGGGGTGACGGGTGTGAATGTGTTACGTTGCGCCTGATGTGTTTGAACATAACCTCAACATTTCCTGGGGCAAACACCCGTTGAAGCGAAGCCGGAAGGGGCCCAGGAACTTTTTTCCTATTGCCTCCGCGGACCCCTGCACCTCCTTCGGGACTTTTTTAGTAACTTCCACCAAAAATCATCTCCTAAAGTCACCCCTAAAATCACCTCTAAAATTATCATCCCCTAAAATCATCAGCCACTAAAATCATCCCCTAAATCAACTCCTAAAATCATCATCCCCTAAAATCATCATCCCCTAAAATCATCATCCCCTAAAATCATCCCCTAAAATCATCCCTAAAACCACCATCCCCCTAAAATCATCATCCCCTAAAACCAAAAAGTGGGCATGGCCACGTGAGCGTAGGGGTAAAAAATGGGCATGGCCACGTGGGTGTTATGAATTGTTTTAATTTGTACGTAAATCACTAATTAATATTTTGTATAATAGGTACCCATTATTTTCAATACACTCTGATAATCTGCTTCACATTGAATCAATGAGACGTTCGCAGGAATCACTTCTCCAATACAGCATTTACATGTTCAGACGCATTGCCTTACAATTCTTTCTCGCACTTCAAATTGTTCTAAAACTTCCCAGCACCTTATCATAGACAAGGTAGAGGTAAGAGAGAAATCCAACCCCAGTACTCAGCTGATATTCGGAGAAAATAATTCCAGTTCCTCACTAAATTTTCTCGGCAGAATTTAGCCTTATTCTAGCTTGTTCTTCTGTCAGTTGTAGTTTCACAACAGGTTTTCTACTACAAAAACCACTTCCACGCAACCGTCTCCGTCTCCGGATTTAAGTCCCATTCAGAACAAGGTGTTGAGAAGATTTGGAACATTTTCGCGTTCGAGAAAGAAACGTAAGACAATTGACTGAACATGTTAATTCTATATGGGAGAATTTTAAACCAACTGATTTCTATGAATATCTTATCGATTCAATGAGAAGCAGATTATTAGAGTGCATTGAGAATAATGGGCGATTACACAACTATTAATTATACTACTGATTAGTTTTTTATGCTTACTTTTTATTTCCAAAACAATTTATATTTTAATAAAATTGCTTAAAATTACTTGACATTTTTCTAGTGTTTAAAATCCTTTCAAAGAAAATGTGAGGAACGATTTCCGGTAGTTTTTACATCTCGTAAAGGACTTTGAAAATTACAGTCTGTATATGCATAAATATCAGTCACAATTTGTAAATCAAGTAGCAGACGACTCCCGATATTATCCATCATGTAATGTGCGCATGAGTTTAATGCGCACATTACATGATGGATAATATCGGGAGTCGTCTGCTACTTGGACATAGGGACCGTCCTCGAATAACTATGTTATTACAGGAAGCAACAGTCCAGCCAATGCGCAGACACCTACATTTAAGCTGTGAACAAATAAGATTTGATACACACGCTCGACATAGCTCGACTATGTCCAAGTAGCAGACTACTCCCGATATTGCGACTTTCACCGATAGGTGGAGTTGCACATCAGAATTGTACATGCACTGCCGTTTTGGCGGTAGCGTAGGCGGTAGTAGTATACGAATAATTAAATAACTCTCGGTACCGTAATGGTGTTTGAATTATTAACCAACGAAACCGACGCCGATCACTTTTAAACAATGACACCTCTACATGGCGAGCCTTCCTGTTGTGAAAGAACCTCGCCTATTGCGAAATTCGATGCATCGGTTGTTAAAATAAATTGTTTATGAAATTCAGGGTATATTAAGACATTTTCAGATGTTAATATTTCCTTACATTTTCCGAAACATGCTATTTCCGGCGATATATAAAATTTTATATTTTTCTTTAATAAAGAATTAAGCGGTTTTGTAATTTCAGTGAAATTTTGTACGAATTTTCTGTAGTACCCGAAAAGACCTAAAAACGATTTTAATTCCGTTTGGTTTTTTGGCATAGTCTTTTAGGATTTTATCTTATTTGGGTCCGGTTTAATACCATTGGAAAATCTAAGAAAATCACATTTTCTGTTAAATAATTATATTTATCCGGTTCTATTTTCAAATTATGGGTTCTTAAGGTTTGAAAAATGGTTTCTAAATTAATTAAAGACTGTTCTATTTTATCACTGAACACTAATATATCATCCAAATAAATTAAACAAATTTTGGGTATTAGTTCTTTAAAAATATCATTCATTACCCTTTGAAACGTACTAAGTGCGTCTTTTCTACAACAGGAATATTTATTTCGACGAGAAAAATTTTGAATTATTTAATAAGTGAAAAATATCGTTAACGTTTGGTAATGGCATTTAGTTTTCGATAATCCACCAGCACGTGCCATTTTTGAATATTGTCATTGCCTAATTTTTTTGGTAGGTTATCCAGATTGGAAAGTTCTATGGCGATATTGAATCTCTAATTATTCCCTAATCAAGTAACTTTTTTATTTGGGTTTTAACTTTTGTTTTTGATGGGGGTAGCGATAATTTTTAGTAAAAATGGGATTTTCGTTAGTTGTCCTGTATTTTTGAACGATAGCACTCCAAACACGTTGTTATTATTATTGTTGGATTGTCTTGACGTCGCGTTTTATAAATCAAAACACATTTTCTTTCTACTATAGGTTTAATTAACTAAAAACAACTTACAACTATCACACTTATTTATAAACTATAAATTAACCGTAAACTAACTATGAATTCTGTTCAATTCTGTTTGAACTGAACTCGTCGTTCTGATGTACTTTGTTTGAATTCTGGTGGAACTCTATTGGTTTTGTTGAACTCTGTTGCAACTGATTGAACTGATCTGATATGATCTAATGTGATGTGATGTGATTCGATGTCGTTCTGTCGAACTCTGATGTAACTGAACTCGTTGTTCTGATGTGATCTCATATAACTCTCATCGAATTTCATCCTTGCAACCCCTTATATTGACGAAATCAATATTTGAATAAAGTAGGGATATCTCAAATTCTATTGGCTAACACTTATTTAACAAAGGCAAGATTCAAAGCTAAATATGACTATTTGTAATAAACAACAATGTAGGTGGTCTTGAATGCATTGAAATTGTGGGCATTAGGGGTTGCTTTGATCTAGACCAGCCATACTCAACCTGCGGCCCGCTATGCTTTTATATGTGCATACATACATACTATGTTGTGGCCCGCGTAACGTAGGAAACGTATATGTATGTGGCCCGAGACAAAAAAAGGTTGAGTATGGCTGATCTAGACATATAGACAAAGAATATTTCAAATCTTAATGCTATTTACCGATGCTTCGGCACGATCGATACGAGAAACAAGCAATATATACAATGAACAATGAAGAATGAAGCGGACGCGCTTCGTACAGTAACAGTTAAGTTACGTTAAGTTAAGTTACAGTTAACGAATTATTAAAATAACATAAAGTTCTGAACACATGATTCACTATGAGATTTTTGCAAATATTATGTATTTTTAGAGGTTCAAAGATTTGACGAATTTCCGTATGTTGTTTATTACTTTCAATTGAGTATAATGGAAATTTTTCACCATTCACAAGTAAATGTTGGGATTCGAAATCTAAAATACATTTATTAGCACTAAGAAAAACTAGTCCTAAAATACTATCAAACGGAGAATTTATGTTACATAAGTAGAATTTTTGAAGTTTTGAAAACATATAAACATTTATGCTATGAGAAATTATAATGGCGGTTCCGTTTATTCCAAATGTTTTAAATTTTCAGAAGCATAAAACTTACAAGCCCCCATCTTCGGTATCTGGCAATAAACAAAGCCAAGCAACAACAACTACCCACAAAATCTAATTAACAGAATTTTTAATGAAAGGATTCATAAAAACTATAATAATGTCACAACAACTCAAGCACCAGAAAACAAAACAATAAAGTACATTCCTTTACCATATGTCTATAATTTATCGGAAAACTTAAATAATATAGTTAAACCATATAATTTTCAAATCGCACACCAAAATAATAATAACTTGAAAAAACATGTGTACACTAAATTGAAACCGGATACTCCCATTGCAAGAGTTTCGAATTGTGTTTACAAAATCCCATGTTCTAATTGCAATAAATGCTACATAGATCAAACAAAGCAATATCTCTCAGAAAGAATAAAAGGACATAAGTATGCAAATAACATCACAGCGTTGAAAAAACACCAAGAACATACCGGCCATAAATTTAACTTTAACAACACAAAAATTTTATTAACCGAAAATAATTATAGATCAAGACTTGTACACGAAATGTTACAGATTAAAAATGAAAAGCATGCAGTGAATGATAAAACTGACTGCAAAAATTTATCTAATATTTATTTTCAAATCCTGTAATATACGTGTGATACCCGTTACGCCATCTATTTTTCATTGTTACACTATTAATTAATAAATATACCGGAAACAAACCATATTGCTTTCAGTGTTTAAAATGCCGCAGAGGCAGTAAGATGTAATAAACACTCAAACTAATTTTGTAAGTATAAGTTGTTTGTATTTCAGTGCTAAGTTAAACTTCATCCAAAATATAAAAGAAAACACAGCCTCATCTCCTAAAAAGTATATTTAAATGAATTTATAAATTATAACCTGACTATGTCACATGTGATTAACCTAAAATGTTTTATTATAGATTTTGATAAAGGTTAAAATATTTTAACCGAAACGTAAATAAAGAATAAAAAAAGAAAACAAAATGATCGTTTATATGTCGGAATTCCCAATAAATAAATAAACTCTATATATATATATATATATATAGTAATTGAAAAAATGATTTTGGCCACTATCTAACCACTATGCACAGACGCGTTTCGCCATCTATGGCTCGTCAGTGTGTCTTTGTGGATTATATATATAAACCAATATAAGGAACATCAACCGTACTTTGATTAAAACCAATTAAAACTGTATTTTTATCGGGTATCGGTCAGTAGAAGTTTTAAAGAAAAAACTCAATTGTTTGTTTTCAATATTTCGCAATACATTTATTGCTTCTTCAGGAAAACTAAAATAATCAGTCCATCACTAACAAATTGATGAACATAGTATAGTATTACTATACTATATTACTACAAGTATAGTCTTAAAACTATTGACTCTCTTTTTAGTAAAATGAAAGATCGTATTCCGGAAAGATACAGATCAGGTGTCGTATACAAAATTATGTGCTCTGAATGTGATAGCTGTTATATTGGGCAAACGTCACAGTGGTTAAAATCCAGAATAGTACAACACAAAAGTGATTGCAAATTACAAAAAAAACTCGTGTGCGTTGTCTTTACATAGAAATTCAACAAATCACGCTTTTAATTTTGAAGATGTGACAGTACTAGATGTACAGTCCAAAAATAAGAAAAGAGGTTTCTTGGAAATGTTTCACATTAATAAGCACAGTAATGCCATCAATTTCAGATCGGACATCAACAACCTTAGCAATATTTATGCATACTTGTTAAATTTATGAATAATCGCGTCACATAATTCAATGTCATTATTTTTGTTTTATTTAATATCAAAAATTTTGAAATGTCAACATAATTTGGAATCGAATTTATTCGTTACAT
>JAFFZR010014183.1:0-12705 GCA_018397195.1 Lethrus apterus | reverse complement strand
TAAATGTGTTTATTAAATTGGAATGGACTTTGATTTTTTATTGTTAAAAGTCTTGCATATGGATGCACATTTGGCATATATTGGAGCATATTTCTTAATATCTTGTGCATATTTTTGTGAAAATACGTGCATATATATGCGCATATTTTACGGATTTTTCGTGCATATAATCCGAGCCTTACTGATTACTGTATTAGGTCTACGGCGCCTCGTACATGATTTATGTTTAATGCATATACAGTAGTTCACGTAAATTAAATTACACGTTTTGTTAAGTATAAAAAAATTACTAGTATAAACCTTCATGTTTCAAATGACTTTTAATTCTCTTATAAATCAGCATTGCAATGTCTAATAATTCTTATGTTGCAGTGAATAAGTTTAATAAATTTGTAGATCAGTTATCAAAAGTACTGACTAATAAACGGCGTTAAGTGTCGTCTCATTGTTCTGATATTCTCATATCCATAGACATAGATTCGTTATGTATTCGGTCAGCTCTTAAGCCCAAAAATTCATTCAAAAACGGACTCCACACGTAACATCAGATCATTTTTCTGGCACATCGATTGCATGTATTGCATTGCTCTTTCTCCAACATTTTATCTTCGGCGAAATTTTGCACATTAAATGTATAAATTATATTATCTTAGACGACGATAATTGAACATAGACAATAGACTTAGCCAGTAAAGACCTGATGGAGTTTAACTTTTAATGCACGCGAAACCTACCGTTTCAAACTACGGTAATGAGACGGAGACCCGGTAATCACTCCTTTTGAACGGTTAATAAAATTACAGGGCTATTATGAATCTTTTTAGCTCTCGTCGTTACTCTGAACTTTTAAATGGATTATTGCTCGGCCGATGATTCCATATCTTGTTTGTCGTCCCAATTAAATTATATCTTCGCTCGTCGCCAAAAAGTTGCGAGAATTTTCGTTAATGTGGTTTTAGTCATTTAATTCAATGGCGATTTGTTCCTAATTATTTTTAGTTACATGGGATTATCACTAATTTTAATTGGTGGAAAAGTGTATGCGCGAAATAATTGGCTGTTAAAATTAATTCAGCGACAGCAAAGTTTTAATTAGTCGGTCGATATACCTTACATCATTATGTCCAAGGTCGTTTTCTTACATAATTTTTCGTAATGACGACGTTAACTGGCGCAAACATCAGCAAGTTGGTGCCTATAAGTAACACATTCTCAATAGCAAATTAAGTAAGGAGAATCGTTTACATACATACATACTAGTTTGCAGAATAAATTATTTGGAACCGGAACAGAACACGTACGGGGAAGGTGAACGAATGGCTTCGCCGTCATATTATAAATAAGTCTAATTGGCAGTCGCGATCAGATAATACGCATGGTACTCTCCGTTCGCTTTTTAATAATAACCATCCTTCTAGCACTAATAAATGGCAGGTAATGCGATATTAAATTCGTTAAGGGGTGGGCGTGGTAACCGTCGCGATAAAGTTCGAGAATAAAACGGAATTGCATCGGCATTAGTTTCCTCATCTATTTATTATTTTAATAAAACGGATCAAGATAGTTATTTTGTTTTACGTCCGCTTTTGTTTTATTGATTACGTTTGTTATAAATTAATTAACGGCAATAATAATTATGATAACTATTTTTTATGATCGATAAAATTCCATTGTTTATTTTTATATGATAGATATTTTTAACAAAATCCTCTAGCTGAAAAATGTGGGTTAATGATCATAATTAAGTTTGTTTTCGACAATTATATACAGGGTCTTCCAAAAAAAAAGGGAACACTCAATAACTTTATTATTTTGAGTTTTACAAAAAAAACGATGAAATAATTTTTTGTTTAAGAACATGTGCGCTGTATGGCGGCACCGGTTAAACAGGAAACGGACACAACTTTGGTTTTTTAAGTGACACTTTTAACATTTTTTAATTCGTTACATTTTTTACTTTCTGATTGATACTTTTGCTAGGGTTGGCAACACTCCCGGATTCGTCCGGAGTTTCCCGGATTCGTCCGGAGTTTCCCGGATTCACCCGTAGTTTTCCGGATTCCGCTGGAGTTTCCTGGATTTATACTTTTGCTAGGGTTGGCGACATTCCCGGATTCGTCCGGAGTTTCCAGGATTCACCCGTAGTTTCCCGGATTTATAGTTTTGCTAGGGTTGCCGACACTCCCGGACTCACCCGTAGTTTTCCGTATTTTCCCCGGAGTCACCGGATTTTAGAATTAAAAATGTGCCTGTAAATATTAACGCCTATTTTAATTAAATTGCCACAAACTGTAAATGCCACATTTTTCGCAGTTGCTTAAAAAACACTAAAATCTCTTTCGTTTGGCAGACATGCTCGTTTCTGAAAGCTACATAGAATTTATGCATTCACGGAATTTTCTTGATGAAATAGCCATATAATTTAAGAATACTGTAAGAAGGCTCGTAACTTAATATTTATCATTATTATCAAACCGTTCAGTTCATATGTACAGTGTCTGACCAAAAAAAAATCAATTGTTTTTTCCCATTACCGGTTAAACCGGAAACGGACACAACTTTGATTTTTTAAATGACGCTTCGACACTTATGACATTTTTTGATTCATTACATTTTTTACTTTGTATATGTATCAAATTTTATGGGTGTTTTATAAGAAAATTTTGCTGTAAATCTCAAAAAAATATTTCGAAGTATTTAAGAAAAAAAAAACAAAATATCTATTGCCATGAAATCAAATTTCTTTAAGATTTGACATCTGTCACTTCTGTCAGAGTTTCTTTATTAATTAATTAATTTTTCACTATTATTCATTTTTATTATACAAACAAAGATTACAAATATTATTATTATTATCTATTTCGTAGAATGTTTTCAAACTAAATGTAAACAAACTCTGACAGAAGTGACAGATGTCAAATACTTAAAGAAATTTGTTTTCATGGCAATAGATATTTTGTTTTTCTATAAATAGCTATCATGAACACTGAAATATTTTTTTGAGATTTACAGCAAAATTTTCTTATAAAACACCCATAACATTTGGTACGTACAGAAAGTAAAAAATGTAACGAAACAAAAAATGTCGAAAAATATACAGAGTGTCATTTAAAAAACCAAAGTTCTGTGAAAAAAACAATTGAAGGTGCTGCCAAAAATCGCACACGTTCTTAAAGAAAAAACTATTCCATCGTGTTTTTGTAAAACTCAAAATAATAAAGTTATTGAGTGTTCCCTCTTTTTTGTAAGACCCTGTATTAAAAAATGCAGCAGCATTTATCGAGTTTACATGCGAATATTTAGTCTTTAGGAACTACTCGTACATGCCAGCGTAGTAGCTCGAGAATTAGATATTGCTATTGCCCTCCTAGAGTGTTTCATAATAACGGTAATAAAGTCATTCAAACAAAAAATCAAACTTCATCATCACAAATAAACATTTATTAAATTAAATAATTTCTTGCAATCATGAACACATGAACACAAAAATATTAGTTACGATATTATTTATTTTCTTCCGTTACATTTTACACTCGATGTCTTTTTTATTGCTTATTTTGCCACAGATAACCTTAATTCGAAGGCAACCTTAATTCGAAGCCTTCTTCTAACACTTCTTTTCTGGCCAGTTACTATGTCTCCTGCCATACGACTAAATACTTTCCACATAGTTTTCCAATATTTTTCTCGACATATGAATCCACAAATCTCAAGGATTACTTAAAGGGACGTCACTTCGATTTAAATGCAGTTGAAAGTATTGTCAACTTTTGAAGGAACTTCTTCTGTTTATTCCTTTATGGATTTTTTCATATATCAGGCTATTTTTGTTCATAAGAATTTATAATTATTCATTATTTCAAAGTGCTTTTTATACATTTCAGTAAATTGTGCAAATGCCTCTTCTGATGCAATTTATTATTTGCAATTTTTTCTGAAATTCTTATTTGAATTTCCTTGTAACATTTTATGATAGTTGAGGAATTTATTATAAACTTTAATAATATCCAGTTCATTACGTTTTTACTTGATTGCTATCGTTTTCGTTTATATCAATTAGCGGCACTCTTGGCGGCTATATAAATTTAAAAAATATATAAAGAAAATAAATTACGTTTTGATTACAAACATTTAAAAACGAAATTCCACCGTCTCATTTCATAAAAAAGTACACTTTGATTATTTGATGGTTTATGGTGATCTTGGTCATTTAAACTTTTATGTGGACAATTACCTTCTGAACGTGCGCCCACAAAGATAATTTCTATCCCGCTGCTTCGTAATCTGCAGCGAAATTTTTCTAACGTTTTGACGACGGAAGATGAATCGCTTGGAAAAAACCATCAGGGCGTTAAGTGAGATTTCTATATCTGCGATCAGACGACGATGTTATCACAAAGCAATTATAGGTGTAGGATCTTTTCGCTCACGCTCCTTGTGTTTTGTTTACGCTTTGCATACAGAGAACGACGCTTGCTATAAAGGTGTACGTTATTCCAAGAAGAAATTCTATTCATATGGCAAACGTGCAACAATGTATGCAAAGTCATTGATTTGAAACGAAATCGTAATTGTTTATAAATTTGTAGTTTTTGCAGCAGGATTTTAATGAAAGATCTTTTTTGTTTTTAATAATTTGTCGGACATGAAATAATCTCGACCATTTTTCCCGTCGAGTAAACAAAATCGCATCGCATAAATCAACACGATGATGAGATGTAATCTGCATTATCACGATTAATTAAAAAAAAATTACGTCGTTACCACCATAATGGGATTTTTAATATGATTGCACCTTAGATAAAGCTCATAATCTCATCAATCAGAATTGAAAAGACGACGATGGAGGAGGGAATATGAATGCTAAAGAAGTAGTTAAATTAATGACCATTTACCGTCTCGCGTAGTTTGAGTTTGTGTTGATCTTCAGAACAATAACAAGCGTATGATTACAACGTTAATTAAACATGAGAAAGAATGGAATTACATCTAATTTTCATTTAATTACTTTCAGATAATCACATGATGCATTATTTAAGTGGTATTCTTTAAGAATTGGCGAAGATGCATAGAAAAAGGCAAAAATCAACAACATTTTGTATGGAAAATTTAATGTATCTTTGTTGAAAGATTGTTGTACTTTATTTAAGTATAGTTGGAACATTGCTTGCTAGCTGTGACTAGAATGATTACTGTGGAATATAAAATAATGTTCTCGTCGAGAACTTGTACGTTTATCTTTGAGGTGCAGTTGTTGGTGTTCGCAACTTATGGATATCGTATAAATTCTGTAACGAGTCTTTAATAAATTAATAATATTAATGTTACTGATGTACTTTACCGAGAGATTCCATCCACATATCATCGAGTTCGTTATGAATAATGCATGGCGTACTCTGCATACGTACGCACACACATACACGTATTCGCTGCATGTGACGCAACCATGTAAACGTCAACGTGAATTCGTGATGGATTATTTGCCTCTCTCGACCGGCAACTGTTTCTGTTTGAGAGCAGTTTGTATCGCGTACCACCCACTCAAGTGGATTTAAATATGCTTTTCGCGCTTTGTCCATGAAACGGAATTAGTGGTTTTCGCTGTCTGCAACAGAGGTTGTTCTATTTGAACGTTGTGCGGGCATTAATGCCGATTTTGGTGTTATTACCGTCGTTTAATGAACGCGTTATTAATGCCCAGAAGTAGTCGATCAAATGAAACCAATTGAACAGTTTGTCGAAATGTAGAATTAATTATGTTTGTGAAGCTTACCAACAATTATTATATTTCAGTTGATTATGATCGAAAAGTGGATGCAATAAAGTGAGAAAGACGAGACAACGATTAAAAAATATAAAAGAAAACTGCTAAGTGATCACGATGGCCTTGAATATGTTGATAAGGATTGTGGTGATGTATAAGTTGAAACGTTGAAACTGGAGAAGAGATTTGAAGATGATGTTTCAATTAAATTTAGTAATTCTTAAATCCCATAGATTTTCCTTTTAGAAGAAAACACCATGAAAATGTCATTCTCACCAAAAAATAACATTTCTGTAAAAGCCATCCAGTTCGTCAGTTGGATTTCATATTGGTTAGTCAAGGCATTTTTTCCGCAATTATGTTGCAATTTTGGTACAAAACAATTAAATTTAATTTGCTTCTGCTGACTGTTGTTATGACTCTTTATTTCTTGACCGTTTGTTATACAGATAATTTCTTCTAAAAAAAATGGTAAATATCAAGTTTAATTATTATTATTATTTCACTTACATCTTGTAGTTTCAAGTCTTATGGTTTTGTGTATTTAGAAAAAAAAAATATAATATGATAACAAAATTCTAATACAATACTAATAATACCAACATAACATACATTAAAAAAAATATATAATTTAATGAACGCTTTCGCTACGTTTATTTACGGTTTAAAGCGTCGTAGCAGATGTTGAGTGTACAAAGCGTTATATCAATTGGTGTGATTAGTATCATTTTTCAATTGAACAAAACATGGCTAAATCCATATCTGCTTAAAAGCCATACAATATATTTTTTTGTACGAGCCAGGTGGTATTCGTTGTAAAAGTTATTGTCTAATTGAAGTGTACGTACGTGTTATTCTCTTTAAGGCGTTTGTCTTGCGACGTTTTGTGCATGGACCTGTCGGTTTATTGACCTTATCAATTGAAATTTATTTATTCAATTTTGTTTCGTCGTAAATTTCTTATAGAAAATTATTGACATGTCGCTTGTTGTAAAAAAAAAGGCGCTATTGGTCTTTGTTGGAAGTAATTAAAGTTGTCTATAAACAGCTTATAATAAACAGCTTAAAATTTTTGAGGATTTATTTTTGATGAATAAATGAAATACATGTAAGAAGTCTGGTTGCTTTAACTTCAATTGAACATCAATTGCTCGTTAATTTTTCAACAATAATTCGCAAACTGAAATGTCAGTTTTCTTTGAACGCATACAAAATGTAAAGAAACGCAATTTTTGGTTGGATATAAAAGTAATTATCTCCCACATGTGAGCAGCGATGTTAGGTACCGTTATATTTCGGACAGGTTTATTAGATAAACGGTCCAGTGTTCATTTTTAACATTTCTCACGGAAAAATTGCCATTAAACATGTAACGTCCATTATATCGAAATAATTTTCTCATGAGTCTTCTCCGTTCAGATTGCAAGTACAGTTGCCGTAATTTTTCATACATAATTGTCTTTTTTGTCTGTCTTCTACGCATAGTTGTTAAACACTGCCTTTCAGTGTGAGCGTAACTTGTTTCTATAATCTAATAAAAGTGGTAGAATATTCACACAATGTGAACGTGATTTGTTATATTAATAGCGCAAATGGAAATTACTTCACAATGGAACAATGATTGATTTGCTTGCATCAGTTAAGTTTCTATAGAAGTGTTAATGTAAAAAAATGCGATTTCCAACACATACTACGAAACAGACTTGGGTTCTCCACAAGGATGTACGCTTAATGTCTGTTATATGTTTCGTGGCTTGTATTGTCTCGTATTCCCGTTGATTTGTTGTTGTAAACTTCAAGTATTGATTTTGTGATATGTTATCGCAACTTAAATTGTGCTATTCTGTAGTTGTATGTTATTACTGTAGTTTGTACACCCTACGGAGCGACTTCTAGTTTAGTACACGTCATTGTTTAACTAATAATATTGTATTAAAAAACTTTTCAGGAATAGTAAATTGAGGAGTGTTTCGATTTCCATTAATATTTTATTCAAAAAATTAAATGAGGTACATTCTTGTACATCTTTTATAAAAATCGCAAGTATTTTTATTAAGAATTAATATATATTTGAAGCGATATACTATATGAAAATTGTAGACATTTATATGAGTGCTTGAACGAAATTGTCGACTGTCGTTTTCTTTGTTTTCTATAAGGTCGGCATGAGAATATTTCAATTAAGCGAAATGGTACCTGTTTACCCGCCTACGTCTTGTATAATATTGTTGGGCGATATTATCTTCACACTCGTACACGGAGTAATTTGTGGAACATATGCGCAACACGGTGGCAATTTACATTCTCGAGCGCATATATGTTTATCAAAAACGTACGAAGACGAAAAATGAACGGTCTCTTTGGAATTTATCGTTCTTCTAACAGCAAACGTTTCGCACAACTCCGTTGCCAAGTTTACTGAATTATCTTTAATGGCGGGGATTTTTCATGCAATTTGTTATCAGTAGGTAAAAAAATCTTATTCCTAGTTATAACTATTTATTACTTAGCTTTCTTTCATCTTTGTTTTTAGCTAATGATTTTACTTATTATATTGTAAAAGTTCCTGGATGTCACTAAAAAAAAGAAAATTTCCTCGTCTTCGAAGCATAAATCCATGTTGCAATCCTCTCCGTTTCACATGAAATTTTCATCCCGAATTTCCCAAATTATATTTTGTCTTATGTCTTTGCAGTTGAATTATGTTTTGCTCGTTCAATTTTTTCGAATTTATACTGTACAACTACCACTTTCCATATATTCCCAATCTTCATTTTCAGTTAGTGAATTTACATTCAGATTTTATTTTATTTCTTTCCAACTTTTCCCACGTCTTTCTTAGCTCTATCTAATTGTGATGAAGATTTTAGTATCAACGATCTCTTGATTTTAGTGTAAATTGTCTTTAGTGGTTTAAGTGCAAGCTTAATTTCACATTTCTGTCAATTGCGTTTATTCTCTATCTGTTTTGTTTTGTCATATTATCGAGTTGTTCCGTTCATCGATTTTTCTTCCAAGGACTTTCTTCCATACTTGTGGCGATTATTATTTGAATTTTATTTTATCTGTTTGTTTCATCGAGTTACTTTCTTCAGCAATTTTTTGTGCGTTTCTTTTTCAATTCTGCCCATTTTTCCCATTTTGTTTGGCACGATGTTGATAACTTAATAAAATGTGTGACCTTTGAACTTCATTTTTTTTTTGCAAAAATTCATTAATGCAATGAAATCTTGTGCTTTTATTTCCAGTTTGCAAACTTAATTAAATCAAATTATAATAACGGTAAGTTAGAGATATTGTTTTTACGTTGCTGTTGGAATATATATATATCACCGGTTGGCAACACCGGCGGCGCAAAATATCGCTGCTACCGCTACGTCGGGTGCATACACCGACGAGAAGAGCTGATTACAAGAACAAATAGTTACTTCAGCTAAGACAGAACACAAATACCATTATTTAGTAAAGATAAACACTGTGTAATTCGAGTCGTGTAAACTCTACAGCACTTGTCAACTGCACACTGACAGCTCATGCCGATACACCTACTTGATCACGTTTTCTGTATTATTTGAGCTTAGAAATAGTTTCGTGATACGTTGGCTAGCGACTCGTTATACTCGTAAGACGACTTTATTTCTTTTTTGGGAATTTTATTATAATTTTTGTGATTTTGGATCGTTTGTATAGATTAAAATTAGTATGTTTTGTAAATTGTATGTGGGGTTTTAATAATTTATTTTAATAATAATGTTTATTTTCCAAAATATTTTCCAAAAGATATAGACTAACCATATTTATTATTATACAGGGTCCTGCATCCATTCTCCGTTCTTCCATTTCTCATTTCCTGTTACAATTAGAAATTTCTATCAAAGGCAGCGTTTAACTAGAGATAAATGAGCATTTCAGGAAATTATTTTTGAATATACAGAGTGTCTCGAAAAAGACCTGTGTGGTCACGTGCCATTTTTTTAAATGGGATACCTAGTATCTGTTTGCATAGTTCGAAGTATTTTGGGGGTTTGATATCTAATTTTTTTTTGAATTTGATTCATGCATTCCGCCGTAATTAGCGATTACTTCAAAAAACTTAATTTTTCGTACTACCTTTAAAGAAATCGCTGCGGCTACAAATATTAAATGTAAGAGTAATTATTTGACATATCTTTCAGCAAGGGTTGACGGATGCTTCAGACAAAGTTTTGTCTCATTGCAATATACAGGGTGTTTAAAATTCATTACGACATTACGAGAAATTCATCTTCATTTTTCTCATTTTTTTCAAATGGAACAGCCTGTTTATTTTTACGTGAATATTTGTAGAATTCAATTCTGAAGATTTTTTATACAACGATCATATGGCTGTCTGAAATGCTGAAATTTCTAATTGTAACAGGAAATGAGAAATGGAAGAACGGAGAACGGATGCAGGACCCTGTATATATTTACGATTAGACATGTACAAGCGTGACGAATATTAACAATATCAACATTAAAGAAATATTAATAGAATAGATATAATGCTTAGATGTTTGTCATGACAAGATCATGATATGTAAAACTTTCTCGACCATAAAATTTGTTATACAGTCCGTTCTACAAAACGGGCCCGAGACTATAGCGACTTCAATTGTGATATTATCACCAACAAACCATATATATTATTAAATGGGACAGTCTTAGCTACAACTTGGCGAAAAAAATTCATTTATTTGTTATGACGTCATCGCAATTTTTTTAAATGGCAACAACCTATATTTCTTATTTGTTACTTCGTTATGATTTTTAATTCTGTTTTCAACGGTATACAATTTTAAATAGGTTTCATAAGAAAAAAATCAAGAAAAACGGCCTTACAATTTTAATAGAATGATCAATGTAATGAACAAATTAATCCAACTAATCCATGATACGGCAAACTTTTACCAGGAAAAGTCGTTCATAATAAGAAATTGTGGCCCTATACAAAATTTCAGAAAGATCTACCGGTCTTGTTTTGTTTAATCACGGTTTGATCAAAGTAAGTAGATCTTTCTGAAATTTCTTATTATGAACGACTTTTCTTAGTAAAAGTTTGCCGTATCATGGATTAGTTGGATTAAATTGTTCATTTCATTCATCATACTATTAAAATTGTAAGGCTGTTTTCCTTGGTTTTTTTCTTATGCAACCTATTTAAAATTGTATACCGTTGAAAACAGAATTAAAAATCATAACGAAATAACAAATAAAAAATATAGGTTGCCATTTAAAAAAAAAATGGCGATGACGTCATAACAAATAAATGAAGGTTTAATAAAGAATTTTTTTCGCCAAGTTGACTGTCCAATTTAATAATATACATGGTTTGTTGGTGATTATATCACAATTGAAGTCGCTATAGTCTCGGGCCCGTTTTGTAGAACGGGCTGTATAGTAGATTAATTGTGTTCCACGCCTTTTTCGAGAGATTATCGGATTGGAAATTTTTTTCTTGATAAAATCTTTTTTTAATTTGCTGATTTATCCATGACTTTTTAACATTACATGTATTAATTTGTTTTACAGGAAAGTTACTTTGAAAATGATACATAAACGCGTTGTGAAAATAACAAAAGGCTTCATCCAAGTCAGTAAAAGACTCTAGAATTGCCCAATCCTCAAAATGCAAGTAATTACAAAAACTAATCATGTTACAATTATTATACACTCTTTTACCTGTACTCATGTTCGGTACCTTCTGGGTTGGTCGTAGGCTAGTAATCTCTTAGTCCACTTAAGTTCCTCGAGCTTGGAACAAGTGGTGAGAGGGAAGCAAGGTAAAAAAAATGTCACATATCTATACCTAACCACTAATGTCTTAACGAGCATAGCTCCGATACTACATTTTATTTTTATCTTAATTAACTAGAAAAATTAGAGCTGTTGTTAGATGTAAAAAACAAAGCTATTTTTTATGTCTGAAATTGCAGTATAAATTGTTTCCTTTGAAAGAAAGTTTACAGCATAAAAAAACTGGAACCCTAACAATGAAATTTGTTTAAATCACGTTCTAGATTTCTATGCAATAAAATATTTAACTGTTCTTTGAGAACAAGGAACATAACTCGGAGCATGTATATTCTGAATGGCCTCGAAATATTCGCAATGGAGTGGATGGATAACGTCGAATCCAGCACAAGAAGACTGCGACAGATGCTCTAACATCGCTACCTGTAAACTAATACACCAACAATGGCTTTACAATCCCGAATAGCATTTTGCCAAACGCTTGTGCAAAAGTACACAAAGTCTTTTCTAATATCGGTTGTTTTATTCACAGATATTATTGTTTCCACTAGATGTCTCTCTGAAAATTCCTCTACTTTTGTAAGAAATAATTTGTAAAAAAGGAAAATTATGGTTGTTGCTTAAAATGCGACACCTAATGAAGAGCAGGTTATGGAAGGCAATTAACTGTCATTTAAATTCGTTCAATAAAGTAACATGTAAAATATCAAACAAATTATGAATATTCATATACAGTCATTCACGAAAGTGGTTCGTTAGAACTTTTCCGTGTTCCAGAAACATATCAACTCTAATCACTTCGAATTATAAACTACACCAACTGATCTCTTATTATAAATTATTGGCTCGCGTATCACTTCCGGTTGTACCGGAAGTGCATACCCACTTTCTTATTTTAAACGGAATGTTATATTTTTTCATCGTTTTTCAGAATCTACTCACAATTCTACACCAAAACTTATAAGGGTACCCTATACTAAAATCTAGCCGTTTTGGAGTTTTTTGTTGTTTTAAATAAATTTTACCAATTGCAGTGGTATATTGAAAATTCTGTATTTCCGGAAGTACTGCACTTGAAATCTTAATTTTTGGCATTTTGCTAGTTGATACCATGGGCAACGAAATGGTCATGTTACAGTTACCAGGAAGTATACAGGGCCGCTCAAAAG
>JAFFZR010014182.1:0-12814 GCA_018397195.1 Lethrus apterus | reverse complement strand
TGAAACATGGCTCTCTGATGAAATTTCCAGCTCTGAGTACTTTCCCTCATCATATGTTGTTTTCCGTTGTGACCGTAGATTTGAAGAAATCGGACTCTCGCGTGGTGGTGGTACCCTATTGGCAGTGAAACACACCTTTGATTCCTCTCAATTAAACTTAGCTAATATTGTAAGTGTTTTTCCTTCCATTGATATAGTAGGATGCAGAACTGTAATTAATCATCTTATTAGAGTATATTTATATAATGTCTATATCACGCCTGGGCTCTCGGCTCGTGATCTTGAGAGTTTTCTGGAAGTCTTTGATCAATTAAATCATACAAATGTGAATGTTATCATAATGGGTGATTTTAATATTACACATTTTATCAGCAAAAGCGTCAAAGATCCGCATTACCAAGTTATGAATAATTTTATAACTTTCAACAACCTTAAGCAGTGGAATAATATACCTAATGAATATGGACGTCTATTGGACCTAATATTATCTGATTTGGACATTGTAGTTTTAAAAGATGATGAGCCATTACTAAAAGTGGATGTTTATCATCCTGCCCTCATTGTTAATATTACAATGATTAATGCACCGTTTTCAATATTTCCCGCTAATCCGTTGTGTAGGACGTATAATTTTAGGAAAGCAAAAATTCTTGAATTGTATGCAGCGCTTGTTGACATCGATTGGTCATTTCTGGCTTCGTTACGTGATGTTTCGTGTTGTCACCTTTAGTGTCACAGCGTGTCATTTTTATTATTTTTTTTGGGCAATGGATAAAGTTGTTGATTTATATAATAATTTTAATTCAATTAATATTAAAACTATTTAAACTTCGTTTAACAGTTAGAACAATTAATTAATACGTTTTTATTATTTATTATTTTTCATTATTAGGTCAAAGATGTCACGTTTTATCATTGCTAAAGACGTTATGATCCAAGTCAAGCGGTTCAACCTGCAAGGCCGAAAGGTGGAATTTAAAGTTACACCAGTGCCTCAAAATGAAGATGCCGTTTCCTGGGTTAAGAACGCCGTCGAAGATATCGTTCGACATTCCACTGAAGGTATGCAACCAGCTGATCAGGTGGGCATAACTTTTTGTGGCAAGTTTTTTCAACGGGGACACGGGTGGATTAATTTTAAAGCAGCGGGCGAAATTAAAATGGGAGATGTTTGGGAGATGATCTCCAAAATTTATCAGAGTAACTCCCAAGGGCTAAGTACCGACACGTTTCGTCTGGGGGTTACTTCTGTACAGATGCCAGAGGGTCGCGGAAATGAACGGCGTAACAAGTACAACTCGTTCAACGAGGAATGCGCGATGCGTCGAGGTTTTGTCACTATCAAAAATGATGAAAATTGGTGTCTCCCTCGTGCCACTGTCGTCGTTATGGCATCTTCGACTAAGGATCCCCAATACGTTAAGGTCCGCTTGGATCGCGAGAAATTGCAAACGACAAGGGCGGCTGATTTGATGTCTGATGCCGAGGTGGTGTTACCGTTGGATGGTGACCCTGGTATACCTGAACTACGTCAATTCCAAAACCATCTAACGGGCTACAAAACCACTGTTTACATATATGGGGAGGGAAGTAATTTTTGATAGGCCTGATGCTCCTCTAAAAATAAATTGACTGCGAAATGTGTCATGTACCCCATAATGTAAAAAACAAACATAGGTGTGGTGGAACGTGTCCGTGTTGCCAGCAATCTTCCTCGTGCGAAAAAGACGCTAACATAGAATGCAATGATTGCCATAGACAATTTCGCGGGCGTACATGTTTTCACAATCATAAAGCTTCCCGTTCATTAAACAAAAATACCGTGTGCGAACAAATAAAGCGTTGCAACGATTGTTTAAAAACATATAAATCTGATAGGCCGCATATATGTAATGAAATTTATTGTAAAATTTGCTCGAAGCATGTACCCCGCGATCATGTGTGTTTCATTCAAACGGATAAACGTAAACCAAAAACTAATGACACTTTGTTTATTTTTATGACCTCGAAACGCGGCAGGAAATCGTTATAAACACAGACTCAAAATTACACGAATCGAACTTGCGTATTTAAATAATGTTGCGTTCAGTGTATTGAAACTAAGTGTCGTTTACGAACACAAATAGTTAAAGGTGCGCCAATTGCTCCGTTTATCATGTATTAAATTTACGTAAAAAATTTAAGAATGTGGTGGTGATTGCTCACAATGGTCAGGCGTTTGACCATCAATTTATATTTAAGTATATAACTGAAAAATCGGAAACATGAAATTCACTGATTCTATTAATTATTTTCCTATGGCTCTGGCCGTTCTTCCTAAAGCTTTTGATCTTCCTCCGGCAATCAAAAAAGGTTGTTTTCCCCATTTATTTAATACCGAGGCGAACACCAATTATATTGGACCACTTCCATTCAAAGAATTTTACAGTCCAGATACAATTACATATCAGTTTTAATAAATTAAAATCTCCGTGTACTCCTGTAATTCGATATTCGATATATTTATTTATTTACAATTTTATAAACTAATAAATGCAACAATGATGTCCCACGATAGGACCGCTTTCCTCGCATGGTATGACGAATATCGTAATGATGAATTTAATATGCAGCGTGATCTCATCGATTACTGTGTTTCGGATGTAGAAATTTTAACTCAAGCATGTCTAAAATTCAGAAATTTGTTATTAAAAGAGTGTGGAGTATGTCCGTTTACCGAAGCCACACTACAATTGCTTCCGCATGCGATATGTTTAGACGGAAGTATCTCAAACCCAACACCATTGGCATTATCCCTAAAAACGGATACAGATGGGCCGATAATCAATCAAAAATTGCGATACAATGACTTGTGTGGGAAGAACTTCAACGCGGAATCGACATTTTGCATGCGGCAAAGCAAAGGGAACTTGTTTTAAATGGCGTAAAGGTGGACGGATATTGTACCGAAACTAATCAAATTTTTGAATTTCACGGTTGCTATTATCACGGTCATAACTGTTTGGCACATAATCGCGATGAGCCGTTATTTGATGATCCTACACGTTTGCGCACTTTGGGTTATGATGTCATTGAAATGTGGGAGTGTGATTTTAGAAAAAAATGATGAAATTCCTCGCGCTACTGATAATCATCCTCTGCTTGCATACGCACCCCTACAACCTCGTGACGCGTTTTTTAGTAGGCGAACGGGCAATACTAAGGCCTCATACAACTGCGGTAAGGGAGAAAAAATTAAGTACATAGATGTTTGTTCCCTATATCCATGAGTGTGCAAGTACGGAAAGTTCACCGTTGGTCATCCCTCTCTGCATGTTGGACCAGAGAAATGCGCAGCCATTGATTTGAAGACGTGGACTAATAAAATGCACACTTTTACCGCGACAAGACCTCTATCATCCCGTATTACCACTTAAAATGAATAATAAGTTGATGTTTGTGCTCTGCCGTTCTTGCGGATCCGAACTAAATCAACAAGAATGTACACACAACCGTGAAGAGCGCACGTTAGCTGGTACATGGGTGATAGAGAAGGTCGTGAAAGCCCCAGAAAGGGGGTATACAATACTCGAAATTCAGGAAATTTGGTCTTATAAAATTGATCAGTATGACAAGGAAACAAAGACTGGTGGAATGTTTGCGCATTGATGAATGATTTCATTAAGGTAAAACAGCAGGCATCAGGTTGGCCTACTAAATGTAAAACTGAACGTTTATCCCGAATTTGTTTCTGGAGGCCCAAAAAATTACAATGACAATTACAATTACAACTTTTCATTCCAATGAAAAATGAGTTCCATAACGTGTGCAAAGTAAAGGGCTTAAATTATGAAACTTCAAAATTAATAAATTTCGATTCAATAAAAAACATGATTTTAGAGGATCGTACTCCCATATTAGTTCACGGAACAAACATTCGTAGAACCAAAGAGACAAAAGTCTATACGGTAGCTGGCGAACAATGAAAATTTGATACCGAATACGACTCTTTGCCCTATGGACATAAAAAAATTCGCAGTGATCCATGAGACCATGCTAGATATTATTTCGTACTATAATAAACTGCATTATTTTTAACCTCCGCGCATAAATTTGTTCGATTTCAGGTTTGAACATGTACGAACTAAAATAATAATAATGATTAAATGCTAAATTGTGAGCAATTACACCATATGTAAATTCAGAAAGCATAAACGGATACAATTGATTGCCTTTAGGTATCTGAATACGCACTTTTCAAATTTATCTTTTTGACATATGATCTAGAAATGTTTCGCCATCTCTATCAATATTTTCTATATTTTATTCACTGTATGTATTTTTATTTTAAACTTTTTCTTATCAATCTGTATATATTTTTATATCAGCATTAGGAATTTTACCAAACTGTATATTACATTATCATTAGAATTTTTAAATTAATTATTTTTCTAAACTAATATTGTAGCTTGCATTAGAATTCTTAACAATCTGTATATAAATTTGTATTTTTACTAAACTGTTATTGTATATTATAGTAGAATTAAAGACTTTAAAATTTATTCGTTTTATTTTGAAATATGTACCATTTGTCATACACATTATTCAAATTCTGAACAATCCGCGAGGTCAAAGACATCTATAAAATTGCAACGTCGACGAAATTCATGTTACAACTTCTTCAGCGTCTCTAAGAGAACAAACCGAACAAACGATAGAAAACAAAATGACGCATGCGCAAACGTTCCCGATCGGAAATGTTCGAGTAAATTCGACAAAGCTTCTACGCGTTGCGTCAGTTTCGTCTGAACCGGTGAAGCGTGTGAATGTATGACTAAAAATTAGGTTGAGCGTGTGATGTGTTGGAACATAACCTCAACATTTCCTGGGGGCAAACACCCGTTGGGACTAAGCCCTAGAGGTCCCACTTTTAAGAGGGACTGATTCAACGTAACTAAGTTAACATGTCGTGTATCGTTTATCGGATGCTGGGGACCGGGGGGGGCGTTAAGCGATTTATAAATATAAAATTCGAACTTTTAAGTTAGGGACTTTTCACATTTTTGTTTTAG
Source organism: Lethrus apterus (assembly GCA_018397195.1). NCBI lineage: Eukaryota > Metazoa > Arthropoda > Insecta > Coleoptera > Geotrupidae > Lethrus > Lethrus apterus. Next base: position 7,763 of record JAFFZR010014182.1, on the reverse strand, counting down.
TGACTTACACTTTAACCGAAAATAATTGTGATTTTTGAAATCGGGACGAAAAAACCTTTCATTTGACACCCAACATCGTATATTTACATCCGTTTTGACCGAAAGTGATTCTAATTTTTTTGTGTCGCCATTTTCATTTTTAAATTTCCCGCCATCATTTTTTTCGCTCCGCCGCCATTTTGGATTTTAAAATTTCCCGCCACCATTTTCATGTTTAAATTTCGCGCCGCCATTTTTTCATATTTAATAAAAAAGTGGGGGTAGGGGTTGGGAGGAGTGGTGGTGGGTGGCGTCTCAATCGACACCATACCGACTTTCACGATATTCAATATCACATTCCGGTATAGCAATATTGGCATTTGCTGCTATATTGTGCAGGACACAATAAGTATAAATGATATTTGCTGCCTTAGTAACATCTAAACCTGCCCTTTAGTATACATACCATTGGTTCGTTCAATTACATTTCTAACTGAACTCAGATGACGATTAAAATTAGCTTCTCGTAACCCCCCACAGGGTTATTAAATGGAGTAAATAACCACGGTTCTAGTGGATATCCACTATCACCTGTAACAATAATATTTTTCAAATATGCTTAAAATTATCAGACAACATACATTAAATGAGATAATTTATCCCCAGCCTCATACTGTGTTTGCAAATGACGTCTTACATTGCTCATTTGCCATACAGCTGCATCATGTACTGATCCTGGATACCTAGCAGAACAAGCAACTATTTTTGCACTAGAATCACAAATCTGCAATATTGATATTATAGATATGACATTATTATTAATTTCTTATAAATAAAATATTTACAAGCATAACATTTATAGAATGTTTACTTTTTCTATTAATGTAGATAAATGGTGGGTGCACTTCATCACTCACCGGAGAACCAATAATTTCAACATGAGTGCCATCTATTACACCAACAACACCACAAAATCCCCAGTTTTGATAGAAACTAATAAAAATTGTTCTTATATTAAGAAAATATAAGAAAACCATTAATTACCTTTGTTTGGTAATATTTTTTTCTTCTTACGTAGTTGGAAATTTGACCAAAATGGGGACAAATTATCAGTGATTAATGCAGATATTTCATTTATTGCTCTACTAATTGACGACTGGCTTAATGTGATCCATAAATTGCTTCCAACTGGATTTTGATAAGAACCTGTCCCAGTGAAATTTAACGTAGCCAATACCAAAAAAATGGATGCAATGGGATGTTGCCTCTGCGATTTGCATGAACTTGTACGACTGTTATTAAAGTCATAGTACATGCCTTACCCAATCTGAACATTTGTTTGAAATGAACATCAGGAATTTCAAAAGCGTTCATTTCATCTCGGATATTTCTTCGAAATAGTCTCATGTAATTTCTACAAGAGTAGTTTTCAGGTTATGACGTATGCTCATAAATATTTTATTATTTACCTATTTTCATCTTCTTCTAACAAAACACCAATAAAAATACCAATTGCTAAATTATTCATAATTTTTATTTTACAAAAGTCACAAAACTCACTTTTCGAAAGACAGTCTGTAAGTAACAGACAACCAATCTGTCACCATAACTTTTACGAGAATCTATAAGACATAGATCTTTTTAGTTGTGTGTCGCCGTTCGACCACTGAATATGTCTGTGCCAAGTGTAAACATACGTAAAGCGGTTAGTTTAAAACAATTATACATGAAATTCAAAATCGAGTTTGTAACGCGACAATTAACCGAAATAAAAATTAAGAAAAGCTACAATTTCTACGACTTGGACCAATAAAAAAATACTAGAGCGTATCAAGATAAATCACAGAAAGTAAAGAAAATAAAGAAACCGTTGCGCCATGATGTGAACTCGGCTTTATTAAGATGGTTCCAAACTAAAAGAAATATCGATATACCAGTGAGTGGTCCAGTTTTAAAGGCGAAAGCTGAAGAGTTTGGGAAATTGCTAGATGGTCCGAAGGATTCAGAGCTAGACACAATATCGTTGCCGGTAAAACATGTGTATTTGGACACGTATTTATTAATTTGGTGAACTGCATATTGCGATGTTACTCATGTACTAGCTTAGTTAAAATTAATATTTTTATTTGTACAAAACCAATATGAAAGGAAACGTATCTCGATTCGGCTCGGTGTTGTTAACTTATGCACTAGGTTGTATGTTTTCTTTTCTTGAATATAATATAGAGATGGACAGCACTGAGAATTGGGAACCAACGGTCCTTTTGACGTCTCAAAACATGTCCAGGTGAAAAATTAAGTACCGGGAACTCTTTGGCGATTCATCGGACGAAGAAGACCTGCATTGTCCTAGCACTCCGGGACGGAATATAAATTGGGACGAGCTACATCCCGTCCAGATAATGAGATGTTATATCCCATTTGAATATTTTAACCTAAAAAACACCGTAAATTAGCATTTTGTTTAGTTTGAGGTTTTGTTTGTAAATAATTAGGATATTTTAAATTTCTTTAATTTTTGGGGATTTTATAAGTTTTGAAATACATATTGCCATGTTCCGGACTGGTGGTCCGGACTAAATAAATCAATTTTTCGTTCCTTTCCGAACATGCATGCATTTTCTTTTATGTTTCCACTTTGTATCGTCTCTAAATGGTTTTGAAGGGTCCTGTAAAGGATTTTACATTAATATTGTGTATTAAAAGATATATTTAGTATAGATATTTAGCACATACGATATGGGAAAAGGTATCGATGACACCGTAGTGACCATCACTTCCCCCGAACTGGTTCGTTGGAGAAAACAGAAGTGCCAGGAGTTGTTCGGGCCGTATACTAGCGACGAGGAGGAAGAGCCACTGGAATGTCCCCCAATTCCGGGCAGAGATTTGGATCTCAGCCCTCCGGAGCTGAGTATGCCGGGGAAATCACAAGTACTGGTTTCAATCCCTATGGATTCTTTGGGCGCTGAGGTGAAGAAGATTTTTGAACCACCTGCAGGAACCGGTTGCGAACCCTCCGGACCAAATGAGACGAACCACGTGGGAAACATAACCTACAACGCTAACGAGGTTTTTCCCATTCCGGTCCTCATTACGGGGCCTCCAGGCAGACTCGACTGGGGTCGAAGGGATCGACCGGATTGATGCCTGTCCTGGGGAAGTCTGGCCAAGAACAGAGGAAATCCGGTCAAAGGGGGCCGGACGCAGAAACCGCAGGCGGAGGGTTTTCCTACCAGGTGGAAGCTTCTTCAGGGTACGTCAGACAATATGAAGAAGAGGTCAGCTGCGGAAGACATAGGGTAGAACACGATGCAAACGAAATTTATTTGTTTTTTTTCTTTCTATTTATGAATGTTGCGTTCAGGGGTTAGATAGGGTTAATAGGGATGTAATATCATAAGTAGGGGTACAGAAGGAACATGTTGAGAGTTAATTTAAGTTTATTATTATTATTTTTAAAGAAAATTATGGTTTAAGTTGGTAATAGATTTAGGGAATTTTGAAAAATTAAATATTAAGTTGGTCAACATAAGGACCAGAATCGCTTGGCGGGTTTTTATACAATTAAAATAGTATATAAACTCGCCAAATTTTTCATAAAATCAGATCCGTTTTCGACAGCAAAAGGAAAGGTAAATATAATATATTGTTTATAATTATAAAAATTTGTATTTCATTCTTATTATATGTGAATTTTTGGACTTAGAAAATTTGCGTGTGATTTTTAATAAAAATTGTTGATGTGAATGTTATTTTGTCTCAATATCCGAAACCCTGTGTGTGACAAACCCAGTGGTGAAGGGAAATATTAATGTGATATGTATTATGCAATTTAAGGTCTCGAAACCCTAGGTGGAAAACCAGGTGTGTTATGAGACGTCGAATTCAACTTTAGGTAATTTAATTAATTCAAAACCCTGTGCGTGAAAAACCCAGTGGTGAAGGGAAACATTAATGTGATATGTATTATGCAATTTAAGGTCTCGGAACCCTAGGTGGAAAACCAGGTGTGTTATGAGACGTCAAATTTAACTTTAGGTAATTTAATTAACTCGAAACCCTGTGCGTGCATAACCCAGAGGTGAAAAAGGATAAATTAGTTTGATTAGGAATAAGAGAAATACGTAAAAATTTAGATGACAACATAACCTTCATTTATGCGGGATATAAACAATTCCAAGTATAAAAATTTACAAGAAATACTCACCAGGATAAATAAAGTGCACCCACACACACACACACATACATTTTGTATACACAATTAACAATCATGAAACACAGTAATTATTATTAACGATTGATTTACGCGTCAATATCGATTTTCTAGTGATGATTAGTATTTTATTGTTTAAACGTAGGCATTCGTGTTTAAAACGACCGACCTCTGTTGGAGACCGATTGTAGTTTGATGTTTTGTTTAATAATAAAGATTTCTGTTGTAAATACATAAAAATTGTGTATTTTTCCATAAACCAAGCATTGAAACCTGTAATCAGACATAATATATTTTTAAAAATACAAATAAATTAAAAATTTATTTATGCGAGCTAGCCGGAAACACTGCAATATGCTATGTTCCGGACTGGCCCATGTGGGTTGAATAATAATAAGTTGTAAAGAATTTCATCAGAGGTGGGGTTCTTTGCATATCTGGGTGTAAATTCCTGCAAATAATTAAGATCAGTACTAATAGAGATAAATCCAGTCATAAAACTTACACAAAATTAGACAAAATTATAACAATCTCCCGGAGATTGGTGTCAAGGGCTCCGATGACTAATTATGAGGAGTCGTTTCTGAATCTGGGCTTCAAGTATACTAAAAATGTCTGCTGGAGGCTCATATTGGCAAGTTTTACGGTGTACTCCGGGAGAAGAAATTTCAACATGTGGTCGACATAACAAAGAAGTTCATCGAATTTTCCTTTTGTCCGGGTTTCCAACGACGACTGATGATCATGGATGGTAGTCAATCCAAGGGGATGGAATCCTGGAGGGTTTACGTTCACCTAAAATTTCATTGCTGGGTATATTTTATGAATTTCATAATTTGGTTTTTTTTTTTAGAATTTGTGCGGATTCCGATATGCGATTGTTATTTGGATATTTTTAGTAGGATTAAGGGGGTGTACAAATAGGGTAGAAATAGATATAAAAGCATTTTATTATGACTTTTAAAGAAAATTAATATTTCAGTTGGCAACAATCTAGGGGAATTTGTTAAAAATAGTTTTAAGTTGGTCAACATAAGGACCAGAATCGCTTGGCATGTTTTTATAAAATCGAAAGAGTATATAAACTCGCAAGATTTTTGGAAAAATATGTTCCGATTTCGCCAGCCAAGGATAGGTAAATATGAATATATTGTTTATAATTTATGAGATTGTATTATAATTATTAAATGTGTAAATTTTGTAACTTTGGGACTTTTTGGGAAAATGTATGTTTGATTGTATAATAAAATTGTTGATGTTATATGTTTATTTTTGTCTTAAATATCCGAAACTCTGTGTGAAGAACCAGTGGTGAATGGAAAACATCAATTCAAATTTAATTTATTTATGTAAATCTAGAAACCAGTGTGTAAACCAGGCGTGAATGAGAAAAGACAATTTTATTTATTTATGAAAATCTCGAAACCCTGTTTGTAAACCAGGCGTGAATGAGAAAAGTCCAATTCATTCCTTATTTACTCTAAACCACGAAACCCTGTGTGAAAAACCAGGCGTGAATGAGGAAAATCATTTTAGTTAGGAACCAGAAGGTACATAAAATCAAGCTGGCAACATAACCTACATTCGGACAGGATATAGGCATTCCTAGTTATATAAAAATCTATAAGTAATACTCACCTGGATAAATAACATGCACACACTCACACACATACACATTTGTTCACATAATTTAAATCGTGGAAAACAATAATTTATTAACAACGATTGATGTACGTATCGATATCGATTTTCTAGTGATTTTTAATATTTTATTTCTAGACGTAGGCAATCGTGTTAAAAACCAGTGACCTCTTTTGGAGTCGGATTGCATTTATATATTTTGTTTATTAATAAAGATTTCCGTAATAAATAAAAAAAATGTGTATTTTTCCTGGACCCAATTATAGAAACCTGTAACCGAAGATAAAAATATAAATAAATTAAAAATTTATTTATGCGCGCTAGCCGGGATCACAATATGAATTCAAAATATAAATTAAAATATAAAGTCTTCTACGAAACCAGACACATGATTATCTAAAAATATATATAAACATAGTAGAAATAATGAAAAAGCAAAAAGATACTACTGATGAAAATTTCAACTATTTATGGCCGGATATAAAGGAAGATAACATTTACATAACGTCATGGAACATTATATTCTTCATAGCCTTTGGTTTAGATTTATTACGAACCGCCTAACGAAGTAGAAAAAATCACGAGGAGACTGAGAGGCGTATAAAAAAATATTAAAAAAGATGATTTCATTTACCATATTTGTTTTGACCAACGAGGAATTTTGTTGTACAGTTTATTTCACAAACTCTGTATTCACTTTCTTTGTAGGTAGATAGCTGGCTTCCACGACCGTTGTCTTTATATGTGATCCACTAACTTTTATAATAATGAAGTTTCTCATTGTAAATTTGTATGGAGAAATTTAGAAATTTGGCAGTTAATTTTGTTAACATTATTTTTTTACCAACGCTGTCTTTAAGAAAATATACTTAAATTTTTTATAACAAAATCTGTGGTTCAAGTTGAAACAACTTTTTTGTTAACAATCTCATAACTTTTCTTTTATTCTTCTGCAAAATTGAAAGTATCATTTATTTATCTGATATGTAACTCTAAATCTAAATTCGTTTAAAAATCTTGAATATAAGTGAATACAACGAAACGATGAGATTAAATAATTATTTGAAAATTATTACAATTTTTTATGCCAATTAAATCCAGGAAACTTTATGTTATGAAAATAACTTGAGGCTACAAATACAAATTTTATTGTCCGGAAAAATATTTCAATATCAAACAACGGAAAATTTTAATCCAACGAAGATTACGGTAAGAATGCGAATGTCTAATTACACGGTGCATATTTTCATTTAAAACAAATAAACAAAAACGCATTTAAATTGCACAAAAGGAAACATTTTCGTCGAATTCCTTTGGAAAACGGACGCGCAAAGACGGAAAATTTCATTAGGAAAGAATGGGCGAGATATTTCCATCTCCGTTCGAATAATTGAACGGATCATGCAAGTCGGAATCGATAAATTTAAAACGAAACGCCACCGTCTAATTTAACTTTTTAAACTGTTAGTGTGCGAAGTTTTAAATTGTCATTAATTTATCCTCATCGACACACGGTGTTTCGTCGTTAATTTAGAATGTGTTGACACGATTTTCATTTTTAATTTATTATTACTTTTTATTTGTTTTATTTTATAGATTTAATTTTTTATATTGTTATATAGTACAATTTTAAATACTGATCTATTTATATATTTATTCCAACAGCAATCTATATTTTCTTCGTGATAAATTATTTATCGAAGGAGAATAATTTATGTTAAGAACAAATGAGGGGTCTAGTTACATAACTCACATTCTCCACTTTCTAAGAAAATTGAGTTATTAGTGCCATCTTCTAGAGAAATTTAAAGTCTATATAGTCATAAAATATAATCGTTACAAAATTACCATTCTTCCATGTTAATAATAGATAAAATGTGCGTATTAGTTACAAAACTCACATTCTCCACTAGCTTGTTAGTTTGGG
>JAFFZR010014180.1:0-13269 GCA_018397195.1 Lethrus apterus | reverse complement strand
TATAGCTTCTCTCGGGGTACAAGATTTCTTTGTTTTGCTTTCTGTCTTTCGTGCTTAAAGTGTCTTCCTTGTGTTGTTTATTTTCCTTGCATTTTTCTCAATTTAGCAATAGCCGTGTTGTACTTCCTCCGGAGAAAATTGAGTAGTCAATAAGAAAGGTGGAATATTTAAAGATACTCCCACAGGTAACAAATCGTGTATGAGAAATCCTTCATCATCAAGGATAAAATCGCCAGCTGAAAAATTGGTTAGCACCCCACAATGCTGCACAATTCGTTTGTATGATGTTGATCCCACATATAAATCACTAACATAAGTGATAACTCCATTTGGAGCAACACCAATAAGCCCTTTGAGAGTATTCCTATGTTTGTATGAATTATACGTCGATTTTTGTTTATTAATTTGAGAAGGAACGGCAGTAGATACTTCAGTGCAATCAATTACCATCCTGCAGTTCACAAATGGTGAAAATGCAGATGGCAGACATGATTTATTTTTTTTTTTTTCATTTGGTACATTTGACATAAGTTTCATAACAACAGATTCATGTATAACATGAATCCATGTAATAACAATATTTGATACTGTTGCTTGAGAACAATGAAATCGCACTGCTAAATCTTCATGTAGTAGATTTAACCTTAGCTTCATTAATGTCATTAAAACTTGATCTCTCTTGGCAATTTTTTTAACTATCCAGCCATTATAGTAATTGATTTTCAATTTGTCCAGGTAATTGAAAAAACACAAATAACGTTTTATCAGGCAAACCAGTATACATTGAAATTAAATTATCATTATTTTCAATGATTTCGAAAGAGAATGATATATTTAAGCGTGCAATCTTTCCTCGTAGCTCTTGCACTTCTTGCTTCAATACATAATTTTCAGCTTCAAGTAATGCACTTGACTGCCTAGAACCACACTTGATAGATGAACTAGGTCCTGGAAGATTGCTAGTATCTTCAGCATCCAGTTTTCTAAAACAATGAAACAGTTACAATTAAAATATCTTTGTAAATTTAATTATAATTACTGTACAGACCAAGAGAGNAAACCAGTATACATTGAAATTAAATTATCATTATTTTCAATGATTTCGAAAGAGAATGATATATTTAAGCGTGCAATCTTTCCTCGTAGCTCTTGCACTTCTTGCTTCAATACATAAGCTTCAAGTAATGCACTTGACTGCCGAGAACCACACTTGATAGATGAACTAGGTCCTAGGAAGATTGCTAGTATCTTCAGCATCCAGTTGTTTAACTTTTCTAAAACAATGAAACAGTTTTAAAATATCTTTGTTAATTTCATTATAATTACTGTACAGACCAAGAGAGCATTTTTAATGTGAAGTTCAAGTTTAATTTGTTGTATTTATATGCTTTGTTTGTAATAATTTCTTGTAGCTTACAGTGCATGCTCGTGTAAAAATTATTCTTACATATTAACAAATATTTCTGCTAACCTTTGTTTTTCCGAAGTTTGAGGAAATGACATAATTTTATTTTTATTTCTGGCAAAAATTGCTGGCCCATTCTGTTTTTCTCCATCTTTAAAGTGACAAGAACATATAACGGAAAATTTGTTTGCTTTTCGGTCAGCTCACCTAAAAATTCATTGTGATAGTAAGTTTTATAAATAAAGCTTTGAACTATGTTTACAATTACCAGGTTAACTAGTCATGTAAGTACCTTATAAGTTGTTCCCATTTTTTTCTTGCAGTTTCATCTGAAGGGAACTTATACATCTTGCAACCATTCTTGTTTGTATGGCTACAGTCAGGAGCAAAACAGCGCCCCATCTTTGGGAATAAAGCAAATATTTATGTTTTTACACAAAATTCTACGAGAGAAAAAAAATAACACTGAATACAAATAACGATTCTCCGGCGTTTAAACTTACCAAGAATAAAAAATAATAGCTCAAAGTAGCACTGAAAAATACTGTTTTTTTATAAACGAAGGAAAATGTAGAAAAAGTTCAAATAATTAAAATGAAACACCAACAACACACAACTATCTCAACAACGAAACATATGACACATAACCTTAAAACCATATACATAAAACGACACCTCGGAGAGAGGCTATGCAGTAATGCCAATTCATATGCATGTAATATGCAATGGCTTATTGAATTTGTTTATAACAATTACTGACAAAATTTTAAACGGAGACATATGGTGAAATATAAAGTTAGAAGTTGAATAATGCTCATATAACAATCTTGTACTTTATATGTTTATAATAGATACATAACAGCAGATAGATTTAATATTGTCCTATTTAATTTGACACCTATTTATATGAACCATAAGGGTTAGTTTTAAGACGGTCAAAAAGTGAATGACTCCAGTTTAAATTTCGTGCTCGTTTTTGACTCGCACTAATGCGGTCCATTGGTAATTTACATTACCGTTGGTGGCGCTGCTATCCATAAAACATATCTACTGACAAAGGGACAATTCAAAATATTAACAATTAATAGCTTTGAAAAAAGCCGATATAAATAATAGTTGAACAAACAAAGAACACGGAAATTATCAAAATGGACGTATCAATCGCATGAATACTGATGTCCCTTTCTCGCTAGTGTAAAAGATTGTCGCGAGGTGGCGTGTCGCATAATGTAAATCGCGCCAATACAAGCGGACGAATTGCCAATGTTGCGGCGTGCACCTATAGATGGCGTTTTGCATTTGGTACAAACAACACTTCATGTTTTCAAAAATTTAATCTTGGAATACATAAAATGAAAATCGTAACAAAAAAAAATATTCATTCTGTACGATATTACTTTATTACCAGGTCACGTAATACTGTAAAATAAACAATAAATATACAAGCCAAAAACAAAAATTCTAAGTCTTAAATCTCTTCATCAATAATACTATCAATAATAATACGTCCTAAATCTTCATAAATTTCCTTAATTTCTTCAATATTATATTGTTTTTTAAAATAATCAGCAAGTTCCGCTCGTGAGTACTTTTTTGTAAAAAAGTTACCTATTTCAGGTTCCTTAAGAGTCGATATTTTTTCCTTCGATTCCTACAAAGAAATAATAATATTTCAAGAACTACTTCAAGAATAAAGCACACAAATTTTATAATTAATAAATACCTCATCACAATTATTTGTTTTTTCTTCTTGTAAATCTGTACTTGAATCTTTTCTATCAAATATGGGAATAACACATACATTTTCATACATTTCAGGATTATTTTCACTTGACACAACAACTTCCTGTATAAAAGCATCTTCATATTGACAATGCTTTTCCGTTTCGTTGTTTACACCTTGCCCACAGAGTGTCGCTTCAGTTACAGGTTTCATTTCTTCTTTTAATTCTTCCTCCAGCTGCTGAGCTACCATCTGTTTACTCAGAACTTTTTGATGATATCTATTCAGTGCATTTACAACATATGTAACTTTTGGTAGCTTTACATGCAGTTTACAAATATCGTTGCGACTTAATTTTGCCAAATGTCCTATGGTAGTTATACTTCGTTTTCGAAAATCCTTGGCAGTCTTGTTAGTCTCAAACCATTTCAAAACATGTTGGATTGTGTCTTTGCAATCGGCCAATTCAGGAAAAATTGGATTTTCCTTACTTATCGATGTATCCGTATCAAATGCTAAAAGATCAGTTTTATCTTCACTTCGATTTTCATAATTTAATTTCTTGTCTGAAGTTAATATATGATTATATTCTCCTTCAGAGTACATAATATAAAAAGCATCTAAAGCATTCATTATTCCAATTAATTTGGGATTTTCAAGGAACTCGAGCTGATTTATTTGTGTATCATTGAGTTTTGCCAAATCACCTATTGTTCTAACGTCAACTGAGTTAAAATTTTGAATTAACTCCACGTTTTGTGAAAATGACGTTAGTACATTTAAATTCATGTCGCAGTTTATTAATTGTGGATAAATAGGTTCTGCTTTCACAAGACTTAGCCCTGAAATGAAAGAACATGAAGATTCTTCAGACTGAAAAATATCACTATTCCCTGTACGTTTACAGCCACTTTTTAGAGATATTTTCTTGAACGATTTCTTTAAATTTTGTTTCAATTCTTCTTGTTCTTTGAAGTAAATTTTTTTGCAAGACGTCGGCGGATCACTAAAGTTTACCTTTTTCCGCTGTTAACAAATTGGATTAGTAAGTTGATGAGCTGTCATAAAACTTACCTTCGGACTTGGGTAAGATCCTTCATCTATTATATCAGCTGCTTTTCTTTTCAAAATTCCTGAATTGGGTGTAGCCATGGGACTCGGAACTTCCCTTTTAAATGTTAAAACATCGTTTTCTGCTATTTCCACATCATCATCATAATTTACAGAAGGAACTTTTACTTTTTCTCCACAATTCAACATCATTTTTCTAATTCTTTCTGTAGTTGGTGATGATATTCTAGTGGTACACGATTTTTTGATAATTGATTTCGATGATTTTAAAAGAAATGGTGAATTTGGAATTAAATTTAATAACTTTGCTGATCTCGAACTTGGTTGTTTAATTAAACATTTTTCACTTGCAGGAGAGCATTTTGAAATTACTGAGCGAACATTTGTTTGTATTTTCGATTTGTTATCATCAGAAATGTTAACATTATCATCTTTGGTTTTGTCTTTTGCCACTTCTACTTCTACTATGGTTTCGTCATTTTCCTCTTCTACTTCATTTAAATGTGAGTGTTTAACTTCTTTAGTTTTTATTGGAGATATATCTAAGGTATTAGATAATAATTCGGAATTTCTATCTGGAGTATCTTCACAAATGGGAGAACTTGGTAAATTGTTTTTCTTGGGTGTATCAAAGCCCATTGGTAGAGAATCTATATTAATATTCCCAATTAATGAAGTTGGCCTTGGTACAAAATCATTTTTTTTATTTTCTATTAATGTTATTTCAACAGTTTCATCTGGATCACAAGTCTCCGTTAGATTATTATCAACACTTGCACATGTATTTTCACAAACTATTTTATTTTTGGAGTTATCATCACTACATTCAAGAAAACAATCAAGGGTATCAAAAATATTTTCGGAACAGTTATTTATTACTTCAGATTGCTTTTTGATATCATTAGGGTTCTTTTCGGAGTTTACGTTTATGACAACCACACTATTCTCAATGTCTGTGTTACATGAGACATTTTCCTTAGAACAAACAACCTTGTCCTTCTCAGGAAGATCTATGGTGGACTTTTCGTTAATGTCCAAAGGAATTTCTGTTCTTTCTAATTTTACTGTTTCATTTTCATTTTCTACCTGTTGGTTAGGTAAGTCACTACATTTTTCTTCAGACACAGTTTTCTTTTTATATTTCCGTAGACCTTTTTTGATTTGATAATTAAATGCTTCCTGACTACTTTCTACAATATTTTCACTATGTTCTTCGGAATTCATCGTTTCAAATTCGATGAATTTTTGCTGAAGAGGAATTTTTCTTTTAGGAGTTTTTTTTCTGTTACTAGTTTCTGCAACAGTATCTGTATCTTTTGATCTCAAAAGTATCGTTGTACCACTTGAGTTCCGTTTTGTGTGTGTCTCTAACAAAGAACATAAATTAAAGTAACTTTTTTCATTAGTTTTCTCAACTGCAATTTTACTTTTCCTTTGTCGTCTTGATTTAGGAGTTATATTAGTGTCCTCAATTATGTCCTTTATTGTGAGTACTTTTAGGGGATTATCATTTGCTGGTGATGTATCATTTTTAACTGACTTTTTCTCTAGCAAAATATCTGTGGTTATTTGTACATTTCCTAATTCCTCTTGTGTACTATTAATATTACCCTTTGTATTCTCATCAGCAGATTTTGTTTTCAATTTATTTGCTTTCCTTGGTCTCACTTGGTTGTAGGATTTTCTATTATATGACGATCTCTTTCTAGAAGGTCTTGATACAAACGTTTCTGCACCCACTATATTCATTTGTATTCTTCTTAATTCATTTTTAAGTTTTTTACTAGAGAATGTATCAGAAGAATTGCTGTCACATTCGTCAAATCTACTGGAAATTGTATGAACTTCCTTCCTTAAGGCATCCTTTGTTTGACTTTCATCACCAGAACTTTCATTATCTCTTTTAGTCGCATCAGAAAATTCTTGATTATCAGTGTTAATGATTAATTCATTTGCAGTTATGTTATTTTCATCGAATTTGTTTTCTGATGCATTTTTACTAAACAAATCAGAATTACTTGGCAAATCTTTCATATCGTGAATATTAGGTTCTTTGCTTTTATCGAGATTTTCATTAATTTGATTATTTTCAACATGCGGTTTCAAAGCTTCATCATTTTGCCACGATTCAGACTGCACCTCATTGTTTATTACGTGATTTGAAGTGATTTGTATCGTACTTTCCACATCAGTTTGCAAATTTTTGTTGATATTTATAATTTCCGCTTCCAATTGTCTTATAATGTCGGATTCAGGATGATCACCAAGTGACAAATCGCAGGTCTCTTCTTCACTTGAAATAGAAATACGTAATTTAATTTTTTCTGGACTTTCAGATTTTTCTTTTTTTGATAAAGGAATAATTTTAAAACATTTTTTTACTTTTTTAGTCGATTCTGAATTTAATCCTTCAATTCTTTTCTCTTCAACATTTGTATAATTATCATTTTTCAATGTAGAATCTTCTAAATCATCTTCTGTGCACTGTTTTGGTTGTGTATATGTAGAAATGCTATTAATATTTGCAATTAAATCATTATTTTGAAGTAAAAGTTGTTCACTGTTTTGTATTGCATCACACTTGTATTTTCTGGATCGTGGACTCATTTTTTTATTTCCTAACATATTATAATCCTTATCTTCAATTTGACTGAACTTTTTAGGTTGTGGACTTATTTTACCTTCAGTGGACACATTAAGATCAACATTATCTTCAAATTTGCTTATGTATTTTTTAGAACGCGGAGTTAGTTTTTCTTCTGTTAATGCATTATGATCTTTATCTTTAACTTTAGTACTATATTTTCTAGAACGTGGACTTATTTTTTCCTCTGTTAACGTATTATGATCAATATTATCCTCAATTTTACTCTTGTATTTTCTAGAACGTGGACTTATGTTTTCTTCTGTTAGCATCTTATCATCAATATCAACTTTACATGTGTTGGAACTATTCTCTTGGTTTTTATTTTTGATGTTATTAATGTTTTTCATCTCTGGACTGACACAAAGGCTTGTTTTTGTGCCATTGTTATCACTTAATGAATGATCGGCGTTATGGTCAACAGAATTCAACTTTTTGCCAAATTCGTTTATATCATCCAACATTTCCTTATTTACTTTCTTATTCCTTTTTAATCCTTTTTTTGTAAGATTTTGTGTCAGTTTATTTACACACTCTATTAACTGCTCATTGTTTAATGTATTTTTCTTGCGTTTCTTTGTCTCAGGACTGGAACCGCTTTTACTTAATTGAAGCTTGATATCAGATCTCCTGCGTTTCCTTCGTTCCATTTGTTTCGTATTCACACTTGACTCATTTTCTGTATGTTTTTCTTGCGGTATTTGATCTTCTTGTATATACTGCATTATTCGTTGGCTTCTACGTTGTTTGGTACAATTTGAATCTTTTTTTCGATCTGTCTCTAAGACAGTATTGGGCATCAAATCAGTATTTCCTTCAAGGTCATATTTTACCACATCTTCATCATTTGTAGATTGTGATAAATAGTTATGTTCTGTTAAGACACTGTTTATATCTTTTGACTGCATTAAATGGTCGTCTAATATTAAAACACTTTTTTGCAATGTTACATTAATCTTGGATTCTATTATATTGGTGTCTGATGTTGACTGTGTACTTTCTGTGTACATATTCG
The DNA here is from genome assembly GCA_018397195.1 of Lethrus apterus. Classification (NCBI taxonomy): domain Eukaryota; kingdom Metazoa; phylum Arthropoda; class Insecta; order Coleoptera; family Geotrupidae; genus Lethrus; species Lethrus apterus. Next base: position 5,411 of record JAFFZR010014180.1, on the reverse strand, counting down.
GCAATATCAAAGATACCAATGATAAATCACAATTTGTTTTTTGTAAATGCTTATCTGATGGTAAATAAATATCAGTTTTTTGACTATATGGAATCACATCATCTGTTTTAATGCAATCTTTTTCTTCTAAATGTTTACCGTTTTGAGAACATGCATTAATATGTTTGTTTAAATCTATTTCTGTTTCATTTTGTGGAAATGTAACATCTTTTTCTTTCTTCTTTAATGTGTCAGTCTCATTGATATTACTATTATGTGCATAATGTGGTACAGTTTTATTTTCTACAGATGTATCAGCATCTTGGTCATTTAAAGAAAAACTACTATCATCTAAATGTTCCTGTGATGGGCGTTTGAAAATTTCTTCACTGTCGGTAATATTTTTAAGTAGACAGTTTTTGTCATCCTTTAAAATTTTACTCTTATCAGTGTGATCATAGGTTAGTTTATTTTTTATAAAGTTGATGTCATTTTGATCATTCCGATCTGTATATCCAATGTGTGATTCTAATTCTATCAATTTTGTTTCTTTTATGATGGATTTGTCTGAGATATAACTGTTACTTTCTACATCATTATCAACACATAAATTAAGGTTATTATGAATCGGAGATAATTTAATACAAACTGTATTTAATTCTTTTTCTGATGTACCGTTTGACTTCCTAATGGAATCAATAATTTTTTCAAATGCTTTTTCCCCAGAAACGCTTCTATCCATTGAACTGTCCATAGTATTACTGTGTTGACTCTGCGATAAATCTTGATACAGGGCAGGTATATTTTCTCTACGTTTTTTTAACACTTCTATTTGATGTTCATTCATTTTTGTTTTATCAAAAGTCACTTCTTTATCAATAAAAACAAAATTCTTACTATCGTCATCATCTATACTTTTAATATTATTTACAAAACGTGATTTGGCATTGATAGTCTTTTTAGATCTTGCACTAGGTGTATTATTCATTCGATTATCCTTTAAACAAACCGATGACTTCGAATCGATATCATGTCCAAATAATTTTAAAGTGTTTGTGTCACATGTGTTCCGTTTAACCATATTTGCTATTCGTGCTGTTCTTGATGACAAGACAGGTTGAACAAATGAACAGCATTCAGGTTTAGTTTGTTTTTTCAACTGTTCAAGTACTAATCTAGCATCATTTGATACGGCTAGGTCAGTATTATTAACAAGTCCATCGACTACGTTCAATAAGCTACTGGGAACTTTCTGTTTGATGTTTTCAGGAATCTTAGAAAAATAAATTTTCATATTATTTAATATTTCGTAAGCCTAAAACAAAATTATTGATGAACATGCTAATTAAATACAAACATTTTACCTGGTGCAGATCTAACAACTGCATAAAACAATACATCAGTTTCTCTGAAACTGACTCAATATCAGTTTTGTCTAATTTTAAGATAAAATCTGTACATTTTTTGACCACGGGAATCAAAAAGGTGACATTCTTGTTTGATACACATGGATGTTTTACACATTCTGTTATTGTAGACGCTAAAGTTAAAACTGTAAAAATATTTATGAGATATGTTTCTATGCATTTTTAATACAATACTGAAAATTATTCAAAACTTATTGTTCTTTTACAAAAAAATATGTGACTAATTAAAATAGGTTTTTTCGTTTTAAAAATGTGTCTAGAAATATTTCAAAAATAAATTAAATATTTAAAAGATTAATAGAATTTACGAAAAACAAAAGAGTTTTAAGCTTTATATTTGTTATACTTTAAAAAGTTTAACATTCGAATTACAATATAATAAAATAATAATATAAATAATATAATAATATAAACTATAATAAAATGTAATAAGAAAACTTACCATAAGCTTTATTAAACTTTTCCTCTGTAACTAACTGTGAAAATAAAGGTAAAAAAGCGGTAACATTTGGTATTAAGTTGGGATTATCTTTAATCACTTTTTCATATTCTTTCAATAAATGTTCTTTAGACGATGATGTTATTGCATTTAACTCCAAAATAATATCTTTCCATTTGTCCATTATTTTCTAATCAAAATAAAAAATAAGACAAAATCATAAACATGTTTTATAGCCTTACATCACTTAATTTAGAAGGATATATATATTTAAAAATCCAAGACATAAGAAACTTTGCGTTCATTTCAAAGTCGTCATAACTGTCCTTCGGGCTTTTGCAAATTATATATAATACATCAGCTAAATGTAGCCACAGTTCAAAAGATAATTTATATTCACTTTTCTCATGTTCAAATGAATTAAAAAATACACATGCATAGTTGAAATAATCCAGGTTGTTCATAAGTTTTGCACCATATTTTGTAAGATTCATTGCAACATCAATTCTAGAAAAAAAAGCTTTTTTATACATATAGACAAAATCACAGTATCTCACCTTTCTTGATTTAGATCAGTATATGAAATCATAGATTTTAATAGTGGGAAAATAATTATTTGGTTTAAAAATATATCACAGATTGGTTCTTGAAATGAGGACAAAACTTCCAATATGTTCTTTATTAAGTCTTCAAAATAATCATTTCGCATGTAGCTTTTCTAAAAGTTAATTTACAATTTTATATACCATTAAAAATATATTTTCTGACCCATTTTTTTTTTCCAAAACAATGAAAAACGTTAGGGTGAAGTGGGGTAAGTGTAATCGTGGGGCAAGTGTAATCAGGCCCGCTCAAATTTTTTTATTATTGTTTTTAATTTTTTTCTGTCTAAAATTTGTAAATTAAATCCCCTTTTTGCCTATATATGATGTTAATATTATAATTTCAAGTGTAACTATTGTTTTTCTGATTACACTTACCCCACTTCACCCTATTACATATATACATTGATTCAAAATTACTTTCATGCAAACCACAGATTATTTATTGATCATGTAGAATCCATTTCAATAAAATCAGAAAATAATGTTTAAATGAGTTGAAACCCGATGTGCTAGAAAATGGTTCCTAGTTTTCCCTCAGGCACCAGGCATCAAAAATCAAAAATGAGAAACATTCCATCTACACATTAAAATGCAATTTTATCCGGCTACATGTACATAAGGGACTTTCTTTAACCTATATAATTTAATATTGATGAGTGACTAAATAAATAAAACATAAAATCCATAATTGCCAAACAAAATATCCATTATTAATAATCATAATGCCACACGAAATTTTTCTAATTTTACACATTTCATACACAATAAATACTTACATTTAATAAATAATTGATTTGTAGAAACACTTTGTGAAGAACATTTTCTTTATGTGCTTCGGCCAAATTCTGTATGATATGAAACAATGATCCCCACAAACATTTGACTATCTAAAATCATTTATTATAAAATGACTAAATACATAATACAGAATATAAATTTTGTAGCACTATCGAAAAAACGCAAACATTTATGTAGTGATAATTCAAGCTTCACAACCTATATACAGTAGACTCCCTCTAGTTCGGCCACCTCGAGAAAACAAATATCATAGCAATATGTACAGTGTTTCCAATACTAGATAAACGCGGTGGCCAGCCGATCCATCCGGAAGCCAAACCAACAAAGGCCGAACTAGAGGGAGTCTACTATATACAATCTTTACCTTTGCCCTAGAACATTTGTTTTCCCATAAATGTAATCGTTCACAACAAACTCGCAAACAGTTTATAATCAAATAATCAAATTCTATAAAATTACTACTGCAAATAATAGGTTTATCGAAAACCATATTTGATGAATGAATACAACTGTTAATATGACCATAGTGACCTGTAAATAAATGTCGAATGTTTATTTCCAGAGAAAAAGCTACAAAATCTTACCAATGAACTTCATTAATATTTCAGTTCGTTTCTGCCATGTGTTTATAATTGCAGTACTAGTTATTGGTACAAGACTGTCGATAGTGTTGGAATTTATTGGCCCATAACAATACTGTATAAAATCTCCTAAACAAACAATTGCCTCTTGCTGCAACGCTTGAATTAAATGTGTCCAAACTATAAATCTTTTCACTATAACACTTTCATGCTTTGATAACTTTAGTTTTAAAGGTTTTACTAGCAGCTTTAACTGTTTATTGTTACGTAGATAATTATGATCTAAACTGCAATTATCAATTAATGCCTACAAAAAGAATTATTAAATAATTATGCATTTGTAGGAATAAAAATTAACAAATGTATGATATTTGTTACCTAATTTTTATTCAATTTTCAAACTACTAACTAAGCATTACTAAGAAATCTACTCAAAATAATTTAATTAATATTTCAGTATTTTATCATACCTTCCAGCACTCATATGACATAAGTCTATCTTGTACAGTTCTCGTTTTAAAACCAATTTCAATGTTATGTAAAATTGAATTTGTCAGTTCAATTTCATGATGCAATAATGTTCCACAATATTTCAATGTAAAAATGCATAACTCATACCAATTCATATTATTTTCATGCCTCAGTACTTCAATATCTAGTAAATATCTGCAATTTAAAATTATTAGAACACTGATTACCCAACCTAAATTATTATTAACCACAATTATAATGTGTGCAAAAAAGCTAACAATGCCATTCGTATCATTTTATGTTAAAATGTCGACCCAGAATTACAAAATATTCTAACAAAGTTTGTTATTGATCGTTGTTTTCCAGATGTAGATAAATTAAAATATGAGTTAAAAAAAGGTCAGATAATTGGGAGAGTACTGTATTATATAAATTATATTTTAATAACAAATAATAACAATCCTTATTTGGTTTATATTTCAAGGTGAAGGTAGGCATTAGTTATAAAGTAAAATATCTAATTTTCCNATATTTTAATAACAAATAATAACTATCCTTATTTGGTTAATATTTCAAGGTGAAGGTAGCCATTAGTTATAAAGTAAGATATCTAATTTTCGAAACATTTATAACAAATAATTTTACACTCATTAAATTACCTTGTTTTGAATAACAGTCCTATATTTTTATGTTGCTTATCAGGTATCGGATACTTTTCTTTTGTCGATAATGTAAATTCAATTAACTGCATCCTAAGATTATTATCATTCGTTTTAAAAATGGAATTAACAACATTTTCTAATATAAAATTGAAAAAAATATCATGAGGAATATTTGCAGATGATTGATTAACAGATTCTAATATCTGGAAAGAATTTGTTAAATAAGAAATATAAATCAATAATTTAACTAACTTTGTGACGTATATCTTTACTATCCGTAGTCAATAACAGCTTCTCCAATTCTAAACAATTTTCTTTAATCAAATAGCTATACAATGAGATAACACACTCATTGATAGAACTGTCACCGTTATAAATCATATTGATAAAATCATCATCTAAAGATTTTTTTTCTTTTAGTAATAGAACCCATGTTTCCAAAGCTGCTT
>JAFFZR010014179.1:0-13257 GCA_018397195.1 Lethrus apterus | reverse complement strand
GGTGTTCTGTCTGCTAATCAGATGATAAGTCTATATCACTGTCAAGTGACTAGCAGATTGTCATATGGTGTGTGTTTCTGGGGTGGTGCCACTCTATCCGAAAAGGTATTCATTTGCCAGAAAAGAATAATCAGGATAATTGCCGCCTACTTGTTCATGTCGTGACATATTTAAGGATTTTAAAATTTTGACTTTGTGTGGATTGTATATATATGAATTGTGTGTGTACGTATTCATGAATAGGAGCAGATTTGCGCTATGCAGTGATATTCCCAATTTTAACACCCGTCACAGAAACGACTTTTACGTACCATGTAATACATGCAATATTACAAAAAATGGTCCTCGGTGTATTGGCCTTAAAATTTTTAATAGTTTACCGCATGATGTGCGGTCGTGTGATTCTGTACCCAGTTTTAAAAATACAATTAAGTCATATCTTCTGGAAAGATGTGTATATAATTTAAACGAATATTTCTGCCAAATTTAGTTATAGTCTTAGTTTAAGGATTAGTTATGACAATTTCTATACATGTATATGTCACACAGAAATAAAGAGATTATTATTATTATTATTATTATCTTTCTGAAATTTTGTATACGGCCACAATTTCTTATTATGAACGACTTTTCTTAGTAACATTTTCCCGTATCATGGATTAGTTGGATTAATTTGTTCATTTCATTCATCTTTCTATTCAAATTGTAAGGCCGTTTTTCTTGATTTTTTTCTTATGCAACCTGTTTAAATTTGTATACCGTTGAAAACAAGTTTGTTGGTGATTGAATCACAATTGAAGCCGCTATAGTCTCGGGCCCGTTTTGTAGAACGGACTGTATAATCAATGTTTATTGCAAAGTGATCGTACCTTGCCTTCAAACATAATATTTGTGCAAATATAACAAATAAAAGTAAGTAATTTGTGCAAAATAAGGCCTCCTTCGTATCAAAATTCTTTGAGCTTGAATCGAAAACAGTAAGCATTCTTTAAAATTTTCATGTTCATAGATCGAGGGAAATGAAATCAGCGACTAATTAATTCTAAAAATTTAAGTTCTGTGGGTTAAAATGGATCAAAGTGACATAGATTTAGACAAATACAAAAAATCTTCCTTCAAGAGAACAAGCCTGCAGTGCTATAGAAAGGACCCAAGAATCGGCAAGCTTAATTTCAATTGGAATATGTAACCAAGTTAAATTGAGAGACAAAAGTTTTTAAGAGATATTCAATTAAATTGAGTTTTTAAATTATGCTTCACGTATATTTTCCGCAATGGTTTTTCATGGGGTACACAATTTCTTTGAATCAAGATAAATCATCATGAATGGATTGGAGAATATAAGAAAAGTTACATCGAATTTCATCGCTTTTTATAAATTGAAGGAAACAGAGCTATTAACAACTGATGGAAACCTTGCCTTCTGTAGCTCAAGTTGAGAATTGACGAAAAACATAACAAATCAAAGAAAAAATTGGCGGTTAAAAGTATGTAGGATATCACGAGGGTATTTTATGTTAATGGAAATCGACGTCTTGCTATTAAAAAAAAAAAAAAAAATTCGTTTCCATTTCCGCTAATGCCGGAAGAAATTAAAATTAAAATATTAACTGTCATCTAAAGTATTACTGACGGGAACATCAATATTCATAAAAAGAACACGTGCGCATTTATTCTCACAAAAAACAGTTTCAACTTCTGTAATACATTTTCTAGAAAATTATCGTAATAAACAGACATGAACTTACAAATCCTACACGAATACAAAGAATATTACCAGAAAAATTATCATGACGAAATATAGTCGAAAAAAATATTGTTAGATAAATGAAATTGTGTGATTGATTTTATCATTTCATCCGGTACAGCTTCTTTTTTTTCTGGATTTTGAATAAATGTGATTTTTTTGCCAATATAATTTTTTTTACTCCTTTTACAGCCTCTTGTCCCCCCATTTACGTTTTCTACTTTAAATGAATACAACCTAACGCAACGTTCGAAATTGTTAGTTCAAACCCCGGCGATGAGTCTAATAAAATCAAATCATAAAATAAATTAAGTGTTTATTTATTTCCCAAATAAATAATAAATAAATAAGTAAAAAATATAAATCAGCGATTGTATTATCAAATGTCACAGAGACACGAAACTCCAAAGTAATCTTATAACTACATACTCTATAGTAGATTCAAGGAGTGGTGAAATTAGGGAGGAAAAGAATTTTGCAGATGACTTGGTTCTGGTGGCGAATAGCGAAAGTGGTTTGAAACGGACAAGTCAGTCAATCGTAAGGTTTTGGGATAAAAGAGGACTGCAGCTAAACGTGACGAAAATGAAAGTGTTGGTGTTTAGGAAAAGGGGAGGTAGAAGGGAAGAGGTAAGGGTTTAGTGGTGAGGAGAGGTAATTGAAGTTGTTGCCGGTTTTTAAAGTAAATTCGTCACATTTGGAAACCGGTTTTTAAATTAAGAAAACTGGTTTAAAGAATTCATATTATTATGTCAAAATTAATTTTAAACTTATATGATTACCTATTCATTCTATGCAACGGGCAGCAAACACTCCAGCTCCAGTAAGAAACACCAGAAAAAGGAAAGGAATTAAATTTAATTCTTGACTGCAAAACAAGGTGGAATAGTATAGAGGACATAATTGGAAGATTTCTGGCAGTAAAAGAATGTGTTGTTTTAGCATTGAATGATATGGTGATTGGTTCTTTTTATATGTGGATTGAAGCTCAATATCCTAAACTTTTAGAACTTCATAAAGTCTTGGGACCGATTCGTCTAGCTGTTGAAGGCTTAGGGCAACGAGATGCCACTTTATTAACAACTGAAGGTATATTTGAATTACTGTTAAATGAAATAAAAAATTTAAACACTGAAATAAGTTTGAAATTATTATATGCTTTAGAAGAACGAATTTAAGAAAGGAGACAAGTAGAATTATCAACTCTTTTGCTGTATTTGCAAAATCTACAAAACATTTCTAGTTCAGCGAAGAAATCTAGTGTACTTTCTTTAGCTTCAAAAACCGAAATTATTACGTTATCTGGAAATATACTGTCTAGAATATTTCAAAATTCCTATGTGGCAACCGATTCTGATGAAGAACAAATCGAAGAAACTGCTTATCACAGTAATGCTTTTTTAAAGGAAGCCATTGAAAAATAATCAATTCATAAGTTTCTTGAAGACCCAGAAGAAAAACTTACAAATCCAAAGACACTAAATTTTCATTATTTGAGGCAACGAATAAAAGAACAAAAAACTTATATTTGTTATTTGATGCCCTGAAAACTATAAAACCAAGTTCAGTAGCTAGTGAACGAGTATTTTCAATTTCAGGCAATATTGTGTCCAAAATAATAACAAGACAGCCACCGTTCAGTGGATATTTTAAAATCCTATTTTCTTAGGAGAAATTAAAATTAGTGAAAATAATATAAATATTATTACAAATTTTTGTTTGAGGTTTCGTTATTTTGTGTAAGTAATATGTAATCCTTAATTTTATTTTATATTTTGACTTTGGCTTTGATATTGATTTCGTTTTTTGTTATTTTATATAAATTAAATAAAATATTTTTCCCTATTCTATTTTTTTTTTTTTTTGGACAAAAATTATAAACCGGCTAAAACCGTTTTTTTTTGAAATCTTGAATTCGAAAACCGGTTTTTCAAGAAGTAGGTTTTTGTCGAAACCCTAACCGGTAAATTGTGTAAATTAGTGGAGCAATGGTGAAGGTGAACCAAAACAAAAGATACGAAAAAACACAGATTGGAATACAATAGTGCGTACAAAAGTATATGTGTGTGGGAGAAGACCAGGTTAGTTGCTAGGGAAAATTGGAAAGATGGAAGAAAGAGTGATTGCCAGATGCAGGTATGGTAACAAGGGGAGAAAGAGTAAGTATTAGATGGGGAAGTGGGTCATGATGCGGCCACTGGGTTGAGTGCTGCAAGGCAATCGATATAGGGACAGATAGGGAAAGGATCAAGAAGTGGTGGAGATGTATGAGCGAGACGAGGGAGGGAATGACGATATTAAAGAAAATGGACGAAATGCTGGAACAGAGGGGCATATGACATGTAGTGTTAAATAAGTAATTATGTCAAATAAGGTTTACCCATAGCCATACGAATCCGGTACGATATTAAATTTAAAAAAATAATACAGACTTATATTGTTTCTATTATGAAAAATAAACAAATATTTTTCATAGAAAACTTAATATTTTGTAATATCATGGAAACGATATTCCACAATTTTTTAACTTTAACACATACATTTATTTCACAATGAAAGGATTAAAGTAGCTATTAATTAATTTTCTGTAATTACCAGATACATATTGAGGGTAATGATGAGTTTAATAAATTTTAGTCAAGAGAATTTAATGAAAAAATAATTAAATAGTAAACAATCGCAGCCGATTTTCACAAATAATAAAAAATACTGAACATGGTAAATATTTAAACCAACATGCATTATAGGATTTTATTTGGCACATTTCATAAAAATGTTATTTGTTATTACTATGTATTATGATTATTTAATCAAAATATAAATCTAAATGATTAGTTTTGATATGTCGGTATGTATTAAATATTGCATTGTTTTAAACAAAAAATATAAATCCAAAGTAAATATCAAATAGCAGCAGGATCATTTGGCTCTTTTGATTTATGAGCTTTTACATATTAACGAAGGTATTAATATGCTGTTGAACATGAATAAAGAACAATATGTCATCTTTTCTGGCCGTTACCAAATCGCAATAAAAATTTAAATGGAAATAAGCAAATCACTTTATTTATGAGCCTTTTTGTACATAGTATGCTGTTTGAAAACTAATTAATTTTGCTACGTTTGTTTTTCATTTTCTGGTAGCAGCAATCGACAAAAGTTATTGATTATTATTTGTTATTATTAAAAATTTACACAAAGAGGCTTTGTTTATGAAACGACGTTAACACGTTAACAATTTAAAATTATAATTATTTTCTGTTGGTTTCAGTCGCTGTCGTTGTGGCATTTTTTATATGCTGGGCACCATTTCATGCACAACGATTATTGGCTACATATGGCCAACCCACTACAGCTAAAATGGTAACTGCTTTTGGGGTCCTCACATATACAAGTGGAATACTTTACTACTTATCTACGACTGTAAATCCTCTTCTATACCACATTATGTCTCACAGATTTCGAGAAGCATTCAAGGTAATTTTTATTTATTTAAAACTGTATATTTGAGTTTTAATGTAATTATTACAACAAAAAATGTACTACCTGAACTGCTGTATATTAGAAAAATATTTATTGAGCGAACTATTAGATCACAATAAAGATTTTTTTCGTAAATTGAGAATTTCGTAAATTTTGTTTTATCGCAGAAATAAATCGTCAAAAATGGCGGTTCTGACATGAAATTAAATACGCGATTAAATTTACATGAACACAGAAGGTCAGATTCACATGATAAAATTTTTCAATGTAAATTGCAGAATGCAATCCTGTTCTTCTGTCAGTATGTTGCATATTACGTTTAATTTATTGTCTGAAAGATAAGAACCAAACAAAAAAGCAAATATGAAAAGTCATATATCTACTGTCGTTTCTAAAGTACACACTTCCTTATTTAAGCTTTAACTAACTTTAACCGACGACATGAAATAAATCGAAAAATGTTTATAGGTGAGGTAATCAAATGGAAATAAATTCAAACTGTATTCTATTGATTTTTTTAAAATGGAAAACTAAAGTATTTTCGAATGAACTTTTTTGGGCTGTTTTTGAAATTCAAATATTCGAAAATTTGCAAGGTTTAAAAATAATATCTGACAATGATATCGATTTTTTTAAATTACTACTATAAAATGATTTAAAATATGCAAAGCAGACTGCAATGAATCGATTATACTTTATATGTACATGTCAAATAGACAAAATCTTGTAAATTCAAATTATTTATCGCAATTAATCGTGCCAGTTATGATTGATCGTTGATAATTTAAATTTCTTGCGTTGGCCACCTATATCTTTACTGACTTTGTTTAAGTCAAATATAAGATTTCAAAATATTTGTATTGCACAATAAAATTTTCTCGTCTCAAAGTACATTCCAAACTAATTCAAATTCGCAGAATATAAAATATGTCCGCTCTACTGGGATGTATTCAGAATCCATGTGCGGTGAAATACGATCAAGCAAGGAGGAATGCTGGATATTATTTCAAGGACGCCGTTCATTCGCCTATGCGTTGAAATAACTATATTCAGAGCTCGTGTTCTCATCTAGTATGTTGCTATAATTAACGGTCCAACTTAACTTCTATCACACCCCCACTTATTTTTTAAGCTAGTGACGATTAAGAAAAAATCTTAAAATAACGTGACTGAAGGCATTGCTTCTTCTATTACCTTTTTAAAATTATACAACACTTTTTCTACGTTTGTATTCTATATGTAATTGTCTTTATGAATGAGATTCATAGAAAAAAATACCACAAAAATGAAAACAGTAGCTAGTATACTATACTATTTTTTTGCCTAGTTAGTAGGCTTTGAGAAAGTACAGCGCACTACGTTAAAATAAAATAACTCAACCTTTCGTCTCTGGACAGGGAACAAACATCAAGATGCAGGACACTATTAACTCCTATTGTAACATACAATGCAGAAACCTGAACGATCAGAAAAAACGAAGAAGAGGAGCGATTCTTAGACCTGCGAAAATAAAAAACAAAGAAAAATGTTTATAGAAAGGTAATGAACATCGAATGAGATAATCAAGTTTATGGAAGGAGATACTGTGTATTTTATCAAGGCACAGGTCCATATAATGCGAATGATAGCTATGTGGATGATGCCAATTGGAAATCATTAAGAAAAATAAGCAGAAGAAAGCCAAAGAACACATGATAGGAGTAGTGTTGGAAAATTAAGTGTAAATGCTCCTGAAAGTTATAAAAACTGCCAGATCACACATAAATGTACGTCTCGTCCATCTTATCTGACGGATGTAAAACCTTCACATGGAATGACTACAATCCCGTAGGATTGGAAACCAGAAGAAGAGGAAGGCTTTTGACAAACAAGCAACAACCAATGTCTACACAAGAACTTGTATATAAAACCTTGTCCATTGTTCCAGACCATATGAAAAGGTTTATCGAAGTATTGCAAATTGTAAATTAAACAACAGATAAACTTACTTAATCTGCTATTTATTACGTACAATTTTAAATAATAATAATCTCAACTAGAAATACAGTAATTTATTCTACTTCGTATTTATTCTACTTCCATACATTCATACAGTATTGTTAATGTCATCGACGTTGACGACGACATTAAACACGTGTCTGCACGTACAACTTAAAAATAATTGTTTTACTATTTAACTCGTTCAATAATCGCATGTATTAAAAAAAAAAAAATTTCCACCCGTATATTTATAAAGATTTCTGTTTTTTATTAAGTAATCAAATTGAGAGGGAAAATGATGTAATATACAAAAATAAATTCAAAAGCAAACTGAAGGGTTTGTTATCTTTGCATTCTTTTATATGGAGTGAGCATAAATGAACGAAGTCAAATATTCAAAATTGGTTGAACGCAAATTTAAAATTTCGTTTGAATTATTATTATTATTTTATCTAAGAATTCAAAAAATAGTTCAAACAAAATTTTAAATAGTACGTCAACGAAACTTGTATATGTTTTCATTCATTTATGCTCACTCCATACACTCTCCTAAATATATTGATGTTATGTAACGACATGAGCCACTTTTATAGGTGGGGTCGTTTTTTTTTGTTTTTTTTTGTGTGTGTTGTTTGGTGCTGGCCCGACTGTGTCTTAAGCCATTCAAGATGTCAAGATTGCGGGAGCTTTGTTACTATCATCCCTTGCCACCCCGTAAGAGCTGATAATCATGCCAACAGCGAAAGGTGACTCAGTATGCGACCCAACATGTTAATATGTTATTGTTTATTATAGGATTATATCATAATTTTAATCTTTTATATTTTACTGTATTAATAATTATATGTATGTTGTTATGTGTTATACAGGATGGGATTAAAGTATGGAATATTTAAAAAAAAAAACAATGAAATTTCAGATTTTAAAAATACACATTAATACGTGCGATTCACCTTCCGACTTTCATTTGTTTTGTAGTTATGACGTCATCACAAAAAAATTTAAATGAAAACATACATTTTTTTTAGTGGAATCCGATAGTGATTTTTCTACCCAAAAATCATAAGGTTGCACTAAAAAAATTCTGAGTAAAAAAGATATTATCCTAGATAACAAATAATTTAGACCATGAACGGTACTTAACTTTCTTGTTGAAGTACCATTCGTTTTTATATTAAAATCTTTGTAGCGTATTGAATAATCAAGATACCATGATAATAATGGTAATAATAATGTTCAGCTCGATTTTTCTCAGAATTTTTTTTATGCAACCTTATGATTTTTTTGCACGGTCATAAAGGGTAGAAAAATCGCTATCGGATTCCACTAAAAAAATGTATGTCGTCATTTAAATTTTTTGTGATGACATCATAACTACAAAACAAATGAAAGTCGGAAGGTGAATCGCACGTATTAATATGTATTTTTAAAACCTAAAGTCGACCTGTTTCAGCGTTTTTTAAAAAACCGATTGAGTTCGCTTTTTTTTAAATATTCCTTATTTTAAGTCTTCACTGTATAACGTTAAATGTCATCCTACAAGGCACTCCGAACATCTCAAAACTTCCCTGTGCAGCGTAATAATGTAGTCGATTCCGCATTTACATTTTAGTCTTGCTTCATCTTTACAATTTACTATCCTAATTACCATGTTAGTCTTGTTTCAAATTTGCTATGTAGTATCATAATGTACCTCAAAACACGAACAACGCACGTTCTTTGGCCCCATTAAGTTTATCATAAATAGATTGCAAAGCTAAGATAATGTAAATATATTTAGAAACTCTCTTCTCTGTAAAAAATTTTAATTTTAATACAATTTTAATTTTAACGTAATTTTAAAACTCGCATATCGAGGACGTATAGAATTTCTATAAAATAATATACAGCTTTTAAATAGAATCGAATATACATGAAAATTGATGTGGAAAATTTACGTTCAGTAAACTGAAATTATCGGTCAATACTATATTATTGAAATTGAAGTTATATCTATGAATCAAAAATATAAGCAGTAATATTACTAATAATAATAGGTAGTCTAAAAAGTATTGAGCGTTTTGCTCACGAGATAGTATTAGTGTCCAAAATCACAGGGTATATGAGTCGCAGCTGGGCATGCCAACGTCATTTGAGAGCTGACATTTGAAGCTAGTAGATGTGCAAAAATGGTTGGATTTCTTATTCTCGGACGTAAGATATTTCGCCATGAAGATGAGTGAACTTTTCGCTAAACTGCGCTACATTTTACAATTTTATTTCTATAATGGCACAAATGCTGCGTAGGCCCGTGAAGACATTTGTGCTGTTTATGGGCAAGATAATTTATCAAAAGCAACGGTCAAAAGATGGTTCAGTCGCTTTCGTTCTAGAAATTTCGATGTTGAAGATGCTCTTCACAGTGGGCGACCAATCACAGAAAAAGTGGATGATACTATGGCAAAAGTCGAGCAAGACATCGCCTAGAACCTAAAGATCCATCACCAAACAGTATTAAACCATTTGGAGAAAGCTGGCTATAAAAAGAAACCCAAACTTCGAGGGTGCCACATGATCTGACTACAACAAATTTACTTGATCGAATTTCTATCTGCAAATCTCTACTAAAACGTAATGAACTCGAGCCATTCCTGAAACAGTTGTTAAAAAGTGATGAAAAGTGGAAACCTACGACAACAATATGCGAAAAAAATCTTGGTCGAAGCGAGGAAAAGCTCCACGGTCTTCGGCAAAGCCCACACTGACACCCAGGAAGGTTGTACTGTGCGTTTGGTGGGATTGGAGAGACATCGTGCATCACTAGCTGTTGCCGCCAGGCAGAACGATATACTCGGACCTCGACTGTCCACAATTAGAGCGATCGCACCTAGTTCTAAAGAAACGACTGGAACTTGTCAACAGAAAGGATGTCGTATACCACGCTGATAACTCCAGACCGCAAACATCTTTAAGGACCGTATAGCTCAGACCTGGCACCGCCAGACTATCATTTGTTTCAGTCTCTGCAGAACTCCCTGAATGATATTAAGTTAGGTTCAAAATAGGTCTGTGAAAACCACGTGTCTTAATTTTTTGATCAGAAACCACAGAAGTTCTATAGCAACGGGATTATGGTGTTGCCAGAAAAATGGCAGAAGGTCATCGAACAAAGTGGTGCATATGTAATTTCATAAAGTTATTTTCCATTAACATTAAATGTATTCTCAATTATGACGTCCAAAGGCTCTATACTTTTTAGACTACCTAATATAATAATACACTCTGTAAGCGATTCATACATGAGATGTGTTTATCTTATTTATATTTATATAATTCTCTCTGTAACTGCTTTAGGGCTTAAATACTAAGACAAAAAGCACTTGACGTCGCTGCGGTAAGGGAAATTATTTCGCTAAATCTTTAGCAAATTAAATTATTTCTTCCCTTGTTTGCATTACGAACGCATGAACGTCGGTAGACATTTATTTCAACTAAGCTCACTTAATGGCGAATCCACCACATACACAATATATCTTGAAAATGTTGTTATAACTTTTAGATCAAAATAAGTTCTGCGGAAGGAAATAATTTTTAATAAGGTGTCACTTATGTCGTATATTAGTTTCATAGTTTTTGAATTATGAAGTAGCGTACACGTCAGTTGAAAATAATTGAATGCTTTTGGAAAATGAATCACCTGTATTGCAGCATACTCGATTCCACACCAAGATATAGATGATTTTTATTAAATTACAAAAAAGAGCACTATTTAATAAGAGTAGTATACAAATATTAATTAATAAATTCATTAATTATGCATTTAAAATTAACACATTTTCAATTATTTTCAAATATTTAATATAAATAAAAGGTGGGAAGAAATTTATTGACTGTATATTACATTCATCCAAATAAATGTAAATATACAAATCACGAATAAAAATATATAAAATATCGAGAATAAATCCGATTTGATTATTCTTAAAGATAAATTTTTTTAAAACGAAATAAGGAAATGCATAAGAAAACGGTTCTGAAGTTTAAATATGTGATGAATTTCGCATTTAATATTTTTCTTAATGTTTCCCATTACGCAAAGAAAATATGATTCAACTGGCAAAAGTGATATTATAACTAAATAAAAAAGTGTTACTGATAATAAATTATTCCCAATTAATAAATATCAAAAGACAGGCCAATAAGAACCTACAGAACCAATTTATGAACACTTGTCTAATGAAAGAACGAAAAATTGCTACAAGGTATTGATTGCTATAAGTTAAAAGTAACACGAAAATATACTTCATATTTGAAGAGTTTTAGCGGTTTTTAAACGACCGATTTTTGAATACAACATCCACAAACGGTTACAATACAGGATGCCATAAAATAACTTTCAAATTTTATATCATAATTAAAAAGTTATCAATAATCAAGATGTATTCTAGACGCTTTTTAGTTTGATAATTTGAAAGCCTGCATCAATAGTTTTTAAAGTTCTGGTTATAATATGATTTATTGTTCGTACCATAAATACCAATACTAATGGATAAATAAAGCAGAGTCGACAGTGACAAATAGCGACAATAACAGTTTATCTTCAACGGACTCTTTGGAAAAATAGCAAAGTTACAGGCAATAAAGTCATGATGTGATTTAAAGTCCTGCTGATTTCCAGTTGCTTGTTAAATTTATATACGAGTAAGTTTAAGGTTTATAGACCTTTAAATATATGTTTTAAGGGAATCTTCCATGTTTTATGTCTCGGTTTATGTTACAATCGTGCTCGGTCAAAATGTATTATTAATAACAGCAGAACTAGGAAAATTCTCGTGTTACATTACATTATATTACAGCGGTCGGATTCAGTCAGTCGCCGCTTTTGTGTTTACTAATCTGTGGACTTGCTCGGTAGTAGTGTGTTGGTTCCTGAATCCAAATTGGCGATTTGGTATCAGATATTTTCCTTCGATTATTGGTTTTAGCCGTTAAAAAAAATATTTTGGTGAAATTTTTAATCCGCTGGGTGAAACCATTAGGCAATTTGTACAATACAAAATAACAATATAAAATTTGCTGTAACTAAATAATCAAGAAAATACTCAATGTAATTGCAACATATGCATACGGGTGTCCCCGACAGGTCTGTACAAAATAATAACACATGAGGCCAAAATAGGACGATTTAACACAACTTACCTCTATTGCTTCGTTTAGCAGCTAGAGGGATACACAATTACTGAAAAGAAATCGTTTTTTCGAGAAAACTTTATAACGCTTCTCGCGGTTGGGACCAAATTTGGTATGTGGGTTTGTACTGAAAGAAATTATTTGACACGTTAATTTCTCTTCTGCGTGTTTTGTAAGTGGTCAAAAAATGGTCATCCATATCTTAAGAAGCTCATAATTTTTTTGTTACTAGATGAATACTTTTGAAACTTTTTTTGTTGATAGACACATATGTTAGCTATATTTCTTGTCTCTTGCACCATTTCGCCATTTCTCATAGTTTAGGCAGAAAAAAATAATAATCCTCAACACGAACTAGAAATTTTAATTAAATCATAGAAAAAAAATCACAACAAATTGCAGTGTTACCGGCTAGCTCGCATAAATAAATTTTTAATTTATTCATATTTTTAAAAATTTATTATGTCTGATTACAGGTTTCTATGCTTGGTTTATGGAAAAATACACAATTTTTATGTATTTACAACAGAAATCTTTATTATTAAACAAAACATCTAACTACAATCTGTCTCCAACAAAGGTCGGTCGTTTTAAACACGAACGTTTAAACAATAAAATACTAAAAATCACTAGAAAATCGATATTGACGCGTAAATCAATCGTTAATAATAATTATTGTGTTTCATGATTGTTAATTGTGTATACCAAAAATGTATGTGTGTGTGTGCACATTATTTATCCTGGTGAGTATTTCTTGTAAATTTTTATACTTGGAACTGTTTATATCCCGCATGAATGAAGGTTATGTTGTCATCTGAATTTTTACGTATTTCTCTTATTCCTAATCAAACTAATTTATCCTTTTTCACCTCTGGGTT
>JAFFZR010014178.1:0-13544 GCA_018397195.1 Lethrus apterus | reverse complement strand
TTTTTTTAAATAACACCTCTTATTTTTTTCTTATGCTTTTGCTAGACCTCCTTGATGTTTAAGTTGTGATTACCGAATTAATTCTTTACATAAGAACTTTTCTGAAAAAAAATAACATTTTTTCTTCAAAAAATTTAAATTTTTGCTTAAAAGAAAAAATTTAAATGTGTCATTTATTCAAAAAAAAATTGTTATGTAAGGTACCATTTTTTTTACATCACCGTTTAAGTAATAAGATAGTCTATTAAAAACAGAAAAAAAAAGTGGGGGTTGTCATTTAATAATAATTATGATGACGTCATTGTGAAAAAACAAATGACGTCATTCCAAAAAAAATTAACGTCAGAAGACGGCATTTCAAAAACAAAAATTGACCTGTCCGAGCGATTTTCTTAAAAACATTATAGAACGATGAATTTTGTTCCAAACTTTATCACCACACTGTATATATTTATTTTTCAATTTTATGCTAAATTTGATGGAAATGTATTTAAATTATTATGCTGATTTTTGTGTGTGTTTAGTTTCATGTCAAAAAAGTTATCTGATTATTTTCCATATCTTCATCTACGACAACGTTTTGAAAATTTAAAAAAACCACATTGTTTACATTAAACAAATACATTTTTGATTCAGTTTAAGGCCTTAAGGGCAATGAAGAAAATGAAAAATATAAAATTACCATTATAAAAATTATTTGTCTAAATGCACAATTAAAATTAAATTTAAAAAAATAAAACATTAGAAGAAAATACAGTTTAATTCATGTGAGTTTTTTTTTAAAAAATCCATCTTTCGTGAAAATACAAAATTATACAGCCTTCAATTTAAGGCCTGAAGGTTGAAGTTCAAAATGGAAGAAAAGAGCACTCGTAGAATCTAAAAACATAATCACCATTTTAAAAATGGGTTGTTTGAAATGAAAATAAAGAAAAATTCTAAAAAAAATTGCTTACTCACTTTCCTTCGTGATAATACAAAATTATACAAATTCATTTTATTGAGGCGTGGAGTACAAAATGGAGAAAATATAACTCTAAATATCTAAAACAAAAATGCCATTAAAAAAATAGTTTGTCGAAAACTGAGAAAAGAAAATTCCAAATTTATTCAAAAAAAAAGACAGAAAATAAAACAGAAAACAAGGAGAAAAACTAACCACCTTTCACTTTCGTGAAAATACAAATTTACACAGCTTCATTTACCAAATTATTGCAAAGATTTTCAACAATATTAACTTCATCCAAATATGATTAAAATTTCAAATATCTTTAAAATGAAATATATTTTCTATTAAATTTCACTTTGTGAACAACAAAAATCGTTTCCTATCGAAATTTTTTAGTGAAAAATTGCATTTTGCATTTTCATCACCGATTTTTATGAAATTCTTGGAATTCTTTTAATAATCGCCAAATGTCACTTCATAAATTCGAGTAGGATTTTAATGATCCCCATTTTGAAAATGTGCCTAGAAATCAAATGAAAAGCGAATAGTTGAAAAACAAAAATAAATACAAAAGGAAACTATACAATATAGAAAACTGAAATCTTTTTCATTTCATTGTATTTTTTTTATGTAAAATATATAAAACGTAAAAATATATATGTTGATATATTGAAATTTATTTAATGTTGTATGAATGTGACGCTACTGCTTTGCTATTAACAAAAGAATCTGATAGGCGGCACTATCGACTAGACGTGACGTCTACGTATATATTATAATACATGATTACCTGTATATTAAAATCTTATCGATTGATATGTTTCCTTTAAGAAGTGGATATGTAATTTAAACGTATATGTCATTCGGGCCAGTTTACCTTTAAGGCAATACCCAGACTCTATTATACTGTTCTTGTGGATTATATATCAATTCGACTCCGGTAAAGCCATATGAATGTCGAATGGATGCATTCGTAAACTATCGAATGAAAATGACATTTTCAATATGTTTAGCAATTTCGTAATAATTCAATCCGTAATTACAGTTTCATATTAAAATGAGATGAGCACAAACAAATTTTGTTTATTAGTGGATTTTATTTTGTATAATATATTTGATTATATAATCGTATTAGTTTTTGTGTCAAACCAGCGATTCTATTATAAATAAAATTGATAGCGGGTTTAAATAATTAATTTCCGTTACGTTGCATTTTAAAATTTTTAAAATTTTGACATTACAGCTATGGAATTATTTTAATAACTCGGATGTTGGTTTATTTCTTTGTGATGTGATTTTTATTTTTTTATCTCTTTTTGTTTCCCATGACTTCTTATCAGTTATCAGAACGTCCACTCATGCTTGGGGCATATTGATAAAGAATGCTCTAGAAATTTCCAGATAATCTTAGTTGAACGATGCATTAAATAAACCATACATGTTTCATCAAATCTAATTGTTAATAATTTATTTATTTTACATTTCAATTATGTAAACATTTTAATTTATAAATAATATAGTTTTGTTATTTTTAACTTAGAATTTAGTGTTTAAAGTAGCCATATATAGAGGAAAGTTTCGAAGTTATTAGAATATAAATCGTGTTTAGAATTCATGAAAAGTATTTTTTATGTATGAGATGAGAGCATTTTTGAAGTTACGAGTATCATAAGCGTTATGTACAGCTGCAATATTGATAAAATAAGTATCTTCTGAACAAGGAGAACATATTGAAAGTTTAATATTAAAGGAAAGCTTAAAATACGACTTCCGCATTTTTGCACTTTTAAAACTGCAAGATGTTCTATTGTATTTGCGGCTCGGAATTGAACTCAAATGATCGAAAATTAAACTTTTAACCCTTGTTTACTTTAGTTGATAAAAAGGGATGACGCTATCTCCGGTGCAGTTTTCCACTTGAATAGACATTGCTCATTGACTTGTGGAATCTTGGGATACTATTAATCTTAAGATTTGGTATGTATGGCGATCTTGACAAATTACTACTGACATCTATCATATTTAATATTACAAAATTATTTGATAGAAAATTTTCAATTGTATAATCTAACCATTTTTTAAATTTGGTGATAATTATGTTTAATAAAAACAAATAATAATTATTCTTAATTAAATGTTTTAATGATAAACGATAAACGCAAAAATACAAAAATCGTTGTTTTCACAACAAATAATTGTTATAAACGTCATAGATTGGAAACTGGAAAAGATAAGAGGAAACGGATTACACCATAATCAGAGGTTTTTGTCGCGCTAAATCATTATTTGTAATTTTATGTTTCCGGGAGTCTGGCCTATATTCTGTGTAAGTGCTCACTCACTCATTCACAATGGTAACGCACATACGAGACTAAATATTTAATTAATTTATGAATGATGACTTGCAGATCAATATATTCGTGATTAACACGGCCAATTCGACTCCAAGAGATGACAATCGTAAAAATGACGATTTTTAATGAAAATCGAAATCTTTATAACATTTTCGCATTGTAAAATATATCGTAAGCTACCTGATTAAATTTTAACAAATTTAATAATAAAACTATTTGAAATTTTTTCTTTTTAAAGCAACAATTTAGTTCTTTAAATTTTCTATATTTTTGGGACAAACTTTAAATTTTAACGTAGCGGAGCGAAGATTACAAACATAATTAAATAAAAAAAGCCCATATTTACAAATATACATGCATCAAAACAAATAGGAATAAAGAAAAAATTGGAATACAAAAAAAAAGACTTAAATGTGATAGATTTATGCTACAACAAAGAACATTCAAATGATATTAAACGTGAAATTTTCATCGTAATTGGTTTAGAAACGAGTTACTTGGAGAATTGGATAATTTTTTTAATGACTATGGAATGTAAAATTATTCAAAATAGACAAAAATATGAAAAGAATTTGTAACAAGATTACCTTGTAATATATTTTTAATTGTAGGAAATGTTATTTGAGATCATTATCTGTGAGTTATAATAAGTAACGCATTTTTTTCTATTTGGGTTTACGTGCAGGTTCGTTGTAAGATTAATTGTTAAATAATATACCAAGTATCCGTTTAAATGTCAACACAAACTGAGTAACAGTTTATAAACCGCTTCTAGAATAAATTATGGTGAAGTGTTTAAATTTCTTACTCATATACGTAGTTATAATAAGGTGGGTCTAGAAGTTAAACTTTCCCTTATGATTAATAGTTTCGTTACGTTGCGATATTTACTTTTTTTAATTATTTTTACTTTCTTCATTTTTTAATATACGAAGCGTTTTTGATAATAAAACAAAGAAACTTTGTCCACATTTTTAACAAGCTGTAAGTTTTATCGTAAAGAACAACGTACAAGTTGTTATTTTTATTACCGTATTTACTCCTTGTTCTATTAGTCTTGCAACTTAAAACAGATTTTTTAAAATGTAGCTCGCAAACATCTGCTACTGAACTGTTAACAAATTTTCCTTGGAAAAGTTCCGTCCAGTTTGCTTTTGTAAAGAGAAAATATTTAATAAATACCAGAAAACACAGACGGAAATATTAAAAGAAAACAATACAGATTTCGTTTTGAGATATACACACATCAAAATGTAGCGAAGAACAAACTTTACTAGATGAGGATGTCGGTAAGTTGCTTTAGAGATTGTGGAGAGGTTTTAGACACACCCCTATTCTTCGGGGAGACATTTACGATACACTTGGAAGGTTAAAAGTTAGTTTGTTGTAGAAAAAAAAACCTGTCTGTTATCCTATCTGCATGGTTTTTAAAATGTGGATATATTTAAAAAATGGGTTATTACTGATTAAAGTAAGCTTTCAGATCTTATCTAGATAACGTATAAAGATTGTCCACATTTTTGTTTAAATTTAATATAAAATTACACAATCAAATTTTTTGATTTTATATATATGTATATTTTGAGAAAATCATTTGAAAGAAAAATAACATCTTTGACGTGTCCCCTAAAAAATTGGCGGCTTTTATGTCCGCATTCGACTTGATATATATTCATAGCTGTGACGCTTTCAAAGCAAGTACTGAAAATAAATCACAGATTTGTATGAAATACATAAATGTGATGAATTGTAAATTTAAATTTATGTATGTACACATTCTTAGCCTTTGTCCGCATATATTTAAATAATAATTCGCGTTATTTAATTTTCTTATTATATAGTCGACTTCATCTAGGAAGTAATTAGTTCACCTAGCGGTTCAAAAACGAGAATTTAAATTTAGTAAATTGTTTATACAAAGTTGCAAAAAAAAATTAAATTAACCGTTAACATGTTTAAGTTTTTTTTTTTCGTTTAATTGAAACGATTTGGACGTAAATAACTTTCCAGATATTCATTGACGCCTACACGCATTAACAAAACGTGTAGAGGAGTGGCAAGTAACGTATAAAAGTCAGTTGGCAGCCAACAATAAAATACTCCGCACTAAAGCCAGATTGGATCAAGTGACAAATGCAAGCGGGCATGATAGATGCCTACCTAGGAAAATACCCCATGAGGAAAATGTTACGTGGAAATGGGAAAATTTCAGTTATGGCTACGTACGTTGAGAGAATGAGGAATGGAATGTCTGAAAGTAGTGATGGAAAAAATTGGATACCTGTGGATACGATTTTTAGCCTTGGCACCCTCATCTAATATACACCAAAACCACCCCTTGCTAATAATTCACGCTTTTCATTAATTATTTATCTTGAACGTAAATTCTTATATATACTGGGTGAATCTAATCGAAGTTTTACTTTGAAAGCTCACTGTACCAAACAATTTTCAATTAATTTTTTATTTAACATATTTATTAACAATTTTTTTAATAAATCGCCATTGTCATTTATAAAATGTACCACACCATTTTATTTTTTTTTTCACACTTTTTAAAACAATCTGCATCATGGATTTAATACAATTCTGTTGAAGAATTATATTAAATTGTCTCAATTTGATACAAATTGTAACAACTTAATTGTTATTTTTTTTAACGTTTGAAACCATTTTTTTTCCAGTGTTTAAACACATATTATTTTTGTAAATTACGAACGAATATAATAAGTTTGTATAGAAAATTATATAAAGATTATAGGAAGTCACAGCTGGATTAAATAATAAAATTATTCAATTTTATGAACGAATCTAACACGTTAAATTTGAACAGTTTTTTTTGTATCATGAGGGTTGCATGAATTTTGGTTAGAATTTTAGGGGTCGTAGTAAAGTTAAGAACGTCTACTCTGTATCATAACTTGATGGAGGTGCAATAATTGGATTAGCAGGAGAGGGTCATTTCCCAACGGAAAAGCAAGGACTGTAACCGTAAATCAAAACATGCGTGGCCTTATTTCCAATCGATAGAGATTTGTATTCACAATTATGCATGGATACCATTTTTACGTACAATTATTTTTTAACAAAATTATGATGTTCATATCTCTGATATATTACACGTGGTCTAATTAATTAACGTGCATATTTTTCAATTTCATCATAATAAAAAATTGGAAAAATGTTTTTTGTGAAAAGTTACCATGTCTTACATTCTCTTTGTATGTTTTTTTTCGTGATCTCATTCTTAATCAAAAATTCTTTATTATCTAATATCTTTCTAAAAATCCTCTTTGCCATTTTTCTCTTTATATTAATAATAAAAATGGGGATGGTTTTGCATTGCATTTATTTCCTTTTTCGTTAGAAATGACAAATTTCGTAATCGTGTACCCTTAAGATGTAGGTGTTTCTTCTAACAGGGGAAAGTCCAGATTTTGTGCAATTTCGCAACCCCACCTTAAGAGCATTGGAGTTCGTTAAACCTGTCATATTTTCTCCAAACATCTTTTCTTTGCTTCACGTTTTTCCATACAATGTTGATATCAGAAATTTGAATGACAGTTTTGCGATTTGAGTCTTTTATTATTTTTTTTCGATTGCTTTCTATAATTACTTCTTTCTGGTGTTTTCAAAATCTTGTGTCGGACAAATGTCAAAAATTAACCATTTTTCCAGATATGTAAGATAATTAAGAAATAATTGCTACGGGAATTAAAATTTTTAATAACATACCTTTTTGTACTTTGATCATCTAACATTCCTACGTAAATTTTAAACGCTTAATGTTTTCTTGTGTTATGGTTAATGTTTATGATGAGATTTGAGAGTTTTGTAAATTTTGTAGATTTGATTAATATGTAAATTTATATTAAAGATAATTTTCTTTAACCAACATTTTTGCAATAATGAAAGCTTTTGATAATAAAATTAAATTGAAGGAACAGATATTTTTAAGATCCAGTATTATTAATTTTCAAAAGTTTAATTATTATGATAATTAATAATTATAAAATACATTAAAATACATATCAAATTTTAAAAATAAAAAAGGATAAAAGTGATCGCTTCTTATTTTTAAACTTTATATTTTATTTATTGAGATGTCGCCGGATGTAAGAAAATAATTCATAGCTCGGATAGTGTGCTGAAAATTTAAAACGTAGAGGCATATCTCCTGATTGGACAATTTTTCAACACCGACATTATTTTTCACCTTCGTTAACTTTACTTTAAAGACTGTTTAATCCCAAATAAATTTCCCAATCCCCTAAAGTAAGTCATTTTTTATTGATATTTTACGTAATCATTCAATAAATTGGAAACGATGAGGAGACCGCCAGGAGATAGAGAAAATCGCAAAGGAGATAAATGGAAATGAAAACTCTGGATTCTGTATAAAAGCAATTCCACTAGCGAATTATAATTGGAATTTGATTTTAAAATTGTTAAATTGTTGAAGTTCCATTGGTCGGATCATTTGTGAAAAAATGCGAAGGAATTTCAAACGTTAGCAAGACAGTTTTACATCGTGTATTGTTCTAGTTATTTTTAACTATTCCAAGAATGGACTTATGAAGCCAGATGTTCAGCTTATGTTACTTACGCATTAAAAAGATATTATATTTTTAGAGAATAATGAACCATATGGCTTTTAATTTTTACCGTTTAATTTGTTATTAATAGCAATACAATAAATTTTATTTTGTTTCAGGTATGTATCCCACATCCAACAACGATTTTTATCCGGTAAGATTTTAATTGGTAAATTTTCTTTGAAATAAATTATAATTTAATTTAAGAGCAATTTGCAATCATATTAAACTTGCTTGCTTGAAGATCGTATTATAACGCCTAGTGCTCCGTTTATAGTCTTTAGTAAATGGTGTAGTACTGTCAGTAACACAAAATCCCAACTACCGTTTTAAAATCTTTTATGTGTAAATTCCAATTTAAATTAAAATTGGTATTAATTTTTTTTCCGAATTCGATAAACCTCCCTTTGTTTTTCCACATCAATGCACTAAATTGACTTTCATTTTTGACGCTTTATTCAGGTGAAAAAAAACCTACACAGAAAGAGCACAAACTAAACAAACAAGCGAATGAGAAAAACACACAATAAAACTTGCAATATATTTTTCGCCAACCCCCCGATTTTATTTAAGGGGAACGCAAATACAAATTGCAAACATGATTTTGTATTGAATTTATCAACGAAAATGTATTACTTTCCCATTCTAGTAAATATTCAATTCCTGGTAATCTAGGAGATAAGATGTCGATTTTCATTTAAATTCAATTTGTTTCGGGTTATTACTAACGTATATTTGAATAGGAATATTTGTTTTCCCAATAATGTTTTATCTATTTAGCTTTATTGTAACATCAATAAATTTATTTTATCATCTAAATTTGTATATACAGGATGATTCAGGAAATTCGTTGTTTATTGTATTAGAAAATGTTAAAAATATAAATTGTGCAATGCAAAAATCGAAAAGAATTAATAAAACAAAGATAAAACTATTAAAATGAAAACAAAAAATCAATCGATAATTATCACAAAAAAAACACTTAATTAAAAAGTTGTAGAAAGGCTGCATTCTTAATTTAACGTTAAGTTCTTAATTTAACGTTTGCCTAGAATTTTCCACCGAAAAAGCTAATATTTCAAAATTAATTAATCACATTTTTTAAATTTAAAAACGTTTTATTACTCCTATAAATATGCATAGAATCCAAAATTGCATTCAGTTTAAAACAATAAGGTTGTGGACAATCAGTAAACTAGTTGAAAATATTTTAATTAAAAAGTTTGGATTTTAATGAAAATGTAATGAGGGGTTGTGAATCAACCTGTATATTAAGATTCGAAAAGCTTATTAATTTTTGTTATTTAGTAAATTATTGACAGTTATTTTTTTTATAGTTGATTTATCAAATATTGTTGATCGATCCATCAAAATAATTTATCTTTGTTAAATATATGTACATGCAGACATGTATAATGAAAAACATTTGAATATAGCGATTATGACCCAGTGACGATATGTTTCATGATGCCAATTTGTAACAGATGTCAAATTGTAAATTGCTCTTGTTATAGATGTAAATGTCCATTTATTAGTTTTTCTGTATTTTGTGTTGTGCATTTTTGTCGCTTGTTTTATTATTAACGTTTAATATACTTGAAATTATCGAATATGTAATTTTGAATAATTATTTGTGATGCAGATATTTCCAACGTGAAATTTTATTGTTTTCGAGTATCTGGATTTTGTGTTAATAGGACGGAAAATGTGTTGGGATTTTTTTTTTTTTACCTGCAGCTATTATTTATTGAATGAAAAGTCATTAATATCTGGACGGAAATATTGACATTCTGAATATAAGCACAATTTTACAATTATAGGTTTATTAAATGTACGATTTGAGTTTATAATTAATTTTCGTTGAATATTTTTGATATTTTAATTAATGGTGTAATAGCGAGCTTGTTAATTGCTACTTAATTTCTGATAACAAATGTTTTGTTTGTCGCAGAAGTTGAGAATGAAGCGACAAATTGAAACGGTCCAGTAGGTCATTAAATCCTGCAAAAATTGATAACGCGATCACGTATAACAGAACATTTGTTTCCAGCGACAGATAATCTAACATTGCACTTTGCTCTTACTTAACCAAAAAGGAAGCCCAATGGTATATGAATCAATATAACGCGTACTAAGGCTTTGGCCGTGTTGCCAAGTATATAAAGTGCATGAGGGGAACTACCGTTGCCTCGACTTGCAATTTATATATGCTGTTAGAAACACCATAAAATAAAATATACGTACCGACTGCACATGAAAATTTAATATTAAATTTTTTTACCTGCGAAATTACGCAACTAGCATATTTACAACGATATAAAATTCAACCGGTTGAAATAAATACAGTTTTAGACAGACGGAAACATGCGATTCGTAGTTGAGGGTCTCCAAACAACAATAAAAGCCTTTTAATAATTAATGGACTCGCGTCAAGAAATTTTAAATTACTTCAAACATATAAACTTCAATAATACAGACATTTTTGAAAATATATATATTTTTTTTAAATTATTTCAACAAAATAAAAGTTCAAAAAATATTTAATAAATATATAATCATAATAATTTTTATTATTAAGATTTGCATTGTTTTGGATTTACAATTTAATAAACTATTCGATAAATTTTATATTAAATATGTTGAAATAATGGAAAAAAATATCGTTAAACCGAAAACCCTAAAGAAAGTGAACATGATTTCTTTTTCTATTTCTTATCCCGCTTGTTAGAAAAGATACGTCTGCGAAATGAACTTTTCACAATGACTTCTGAAACTTTCCCATCTGTCTATTTTAAAGTTTGAAAGTAGCCGAGAGAAAAAAGCTGTCCACCTGTTAATTAATAATTCTGATGGCGCCCGGAAGCTGCTCTGTCAATTAGAAAAGGAGATGCATTGTTTTATAATGATGTGGTTCGGACTGAACACGTTCTAGCTCTAACTTATTGCATCGTGACCGTTCAGTCACATTTTATAAATGGCCATACCTTACGATCTTTTGGTACCACGTGCACTTTTCAAACACTTGACTCTTATCTATATTTTCCAGCACAATATTTATTGAATCTCAACGGAACGGTCCGTGTATACAAACAGAAATATCACATACTGACACGTTTTGTTTCACGCATAAAATATCATTTATATTTTACAAACAATAAAATTGCAAAACTTAAAATGAAAGAAATTTTGTATATTTAAGTATTTCATAAAAATTTACTACATAATTGTACAATTTTCAACAAATTTATTTAATGTTATTTCGTTGTATTTTTTTAGCAGTTAATAGAGAAATTTTGTTTTAAATTACAATATAAAATTTTAAAGATTTTTTAAAATACTTTTTTAGTTTTCAGTAAATATAACGTCCTGTCAGTCAATTTTTATTCGATTTCGGGATTTGACAGTTTTTTGCATTTTTGCATTCCCGTATAAAACTTTGTCACCGATTTATGTTAAAATTATTCGGGTACGAGTGATTTGAATTTTAACAGGTAAATATTTTTTAAATCGTATATGACAATTCAATAACATTAAGTTGGTGTATCATAGTTGTTAACGTATCATATTAATAACGAAGATAACATCTAAATTATAATATTTTAAAACGCCGGTAGACGTGTAATTAAATTTTTAAATATTTCGTTTGTTGCTAATGTGAATCAATATTCAAGATGAAGAGATCAATTTTCGATTACCGCTACAGAAATTTCCATTGTATGATTATTTTCTCAAATTTTCGCAGTGTTTTGTAATAAATTAAATTGGGTCAGAATTTTTTAAATAAAAATGTTGGATACCAATGTAATAAACTTATTAGAAGCCAAGGTTAAGTGTAATTAAGTGTCATCATCTCCTTTAAGATCAGTTTTATTTTCTTTGTCATTTTGTTGTTTTATTTTCAATGGTTGTTATTGAGACGATTCTTATCAAGTCTAAACAGTTAATTCATGCTGCAAGATAACGTACTGACCTCTGACATCCTTGCTTGTTTAATTTGCATTCGAATGATCTTTATGATGTTAATTTTAGTAATTTTAACTAGTGTGTTACACACGAGTTTGTAATATAATGATTTTTATTTTTTATTTCGGATTTAATCAAAAATTTTTGTCATCATCGTTAACTAGAAATGTCTTAATATAGACAATCTGTGCAACATAATTGGATTTTTTTTCGGTGAGAGGATGTTAAGAATTATATTTACTAAGAACGATAATTTGAAAATATAACTTGCTTTAAAATTGTTTCCTACTGCAATCATGCGAAGCTTCGAGTATTTCATTAATGACTAGATTTAAACCTACATACTTTAATAACGTATTGAGCCCACACTTTAATTTTATAACACCCACTTGATTTTTGCAGTTCTTAAAAGGAATTTTCATTCGGAAGTTTCTATTTTTAAAATCAATTTTATACCCTTCACCCATTTAATAGTTACGACTGTTATCTCCTGCCCGCAATCCTCAAGTTTGACGTTAAAAATTCAATTAATTTAAAGCTTGAATCAGCCTCGAGCGTCGTTCGTAATCTATTTATATAAATTTAATAATTTTATTAATTGGAAAGTTTTGAATTTGATGGATTAAGATTTATGTTATTAAATAGAAAATTATTTAATGGTACATTACCGTTTGGAATATGTTGAAAGCGTAGTCAGAAATTAAAACAAAATTCGAAATTTTCTATAATAGGATTAAATTTATGCGTAACGCCTTGTTTTGTGCGCGACATGGCAAATTTTGAATAGTAATTTGGTCAGAAAACTAAATCTTATCAAAGGTTTATTGACGCTCTAGTAAATGTTCTTGTTACCTTTTAGCAATTACTCTTAAGTATTTACTGGAATAGGAGATTCATTTTATAATTAATTTTAAATAAATATACCTACTTAAAGTAGTGATAAAAATATAATAATATATATTTATTTTTTTGATCAATATAACATTGCCACTTAAAAAAATATATACAGTGTGGTGATAAAGTTTAGAACAAAATTCATAAAAGCGTTTTATAATGTTTCTAAGAAAATCGCTCGGACAGGTCAATTTTTGTTTTTAAAATGCCGTCTTCTGACGTAAATTTTTTTGGAATGACGTCATTTGTTTTTGCACAATGACGTCATCATAAATTTTTTTAAATGACAACCCCCACTTTTTTCTGCTTTTTTTAATAGACCTTCTTACTTCTTAAACGATGATGTAAAAAAATTGGTACCGCACATAACAATTTTTTTTAATAAATGACACATTTACTTCATTCAGATCGTCAGTGGTTATAATTTAGTAAAAATAATAGTCGTAAACATTCTAAATTAAAGCAAATAACAGTAATTTATGCATCTAAGACGAAGAGTGAAGTTTTAAGGTGCAATGACGTCATTATCGATTTTTTTAAATGACACCTCTTATTTTTTTCTTTTGCTTTTGATAGACCTGCTTGATGTTTAAGTGGTGATTACCGAATTAATTTTTGTTTAAAAATTAAAAAATTTAAATGTGACATTTATTCAAAAAAATTATTATGTAAGGTACCAATTTTTTTACATCACCGTTTAAGTAGTAAGAAGGTAGTAAGAAGTGGGGGTTGCCATTTAAAAAAAATTATGATGACGTCATTGTGCAAAAAACAAATGACGTCATTCCA